>JAPYZA010003036.1:0-17040 GCA_030522685.1 Eupelmus azureus | reverse complement strand
TGTTAATCAATTACAATTTTATATTAAACTATTGTAAATATAAGAACCTCTTATTTAATCGGCTTTATCATATTATTTTAAAAGTACCCTTAATAAAAATCATAAAATGAATATAGTCTGATTAAAGCATTTTAAAAACGTATTTCTAGATCAAATTAAATTTGATACAAAAAGATAGAGCAGCTCTGTCTTCCAGTATTGAATTTTCTAAACTTAGAATTGAAACTCTTATTCTATCATCATTAATGTGCACAAATCTTCATTACAATTAAACATTGTTAAAACTATTTTTGTAAACTTTATAAAAGTATCTTCACACGAGGCTTATGATTTTTCTTTTCTCATTCAGTAAGTGAAAGCTTTTCTGCATTCACTCTTTTTACTTCTTTCTAATATTTAACTCATTGCCATTGCACTATTTCCGCTGGCATAATTAATTAATCAGTTTTCACAGAATAAAAAGGAAATTTTTCATTATTTTTACATTAACGGAATACGGAAAAATACCTTTCACAAATCTCTTTTGAAACTGCCTCTTTTAAAAGCAAATCAAGAGTGCGCTGTGGGAAATAAAAACGCCGCTACCCTCTCGATTTCCCTCATTTTATGATATTTTCTTAAATCTATTACTCGATGGCTTTATCAATCTCGGTCATCGGACATATTGATTCTTCGGAATTGGTATGCAAGCGAAATGCGCTCCGTTCAAGTATACATTCACCCTTGAAGCAAACGTTACAACGCACAAGCGAACAGTCATTGTTTATCGTTAAAAATGAAACTCAAGCCAACATTAATTAATTTAATTAAAGAAAATAGCAGTCATAAATTCATTTATCGGCAAGGCCCACTGACGCGATCTAGCGAAGTAATTTTCCGGAGTAAATTAGCTCGAGCTTAAGTCCTCGGTTAATTAAAAAGCGCAATTTTTCTTTAGCAATTTACGTGATGAACGAGCGATGCGCGCCACGTGATACATGCCGGCTCTTAAAAGGAGAAACCGAGATAGCGCGCGCGAGCTGGGGCAGCGAGAAAATAAGAAACGGAAAATGATAAAGCAAGTGGCTGCGCCATTATCCTCGCATTATTCATTGAAAATCAGAAGTGAGCGACGCGATACAAAGTAAGCAAACCGCGCGGCAGCGCGCGCCGTGTCTCGGGAGCCGAGCTTTCCATTATATAAGACGAGTAATTACGTGCGATAAGGAGATTACCTTCCGGCCGGGCCCCACCCTAGGGCGCATCGAACTCTCGCTGATGCGCTGAAAGGATAACGTCAATGGAATATCGCGGACGGCCCTCGTACCCTAATTACGTAACGTTCGTTATTGCATTAAAGGAAGTGCTAAAAGCACCGAGAGCAGGCGGTGAAAGGGGGGGCTCGGGGGGAGAGAAAAGCGTCGGTAACGCGTGAGATAAAAATGTGAGGAGAAATACGCTCGCTTTTGTGAGAAAGGATGGAGCTCGATGAGTATAACGAGTTTTATAAATGGCGATTTTGCCGGTACTTTAGAGAAAGGCTGTCGCGCGTGTAGAACGGAGGAGTAACAAAATATTGCCTTTGTAAGGGAAAATCATGATTTTCCGCGTGGATTTAATGTATTGGGAATTATTATTTTATTGGTAAACTAAATTTTTCATATTTTTGTAGCCAAAGAATTTAATTTGAATAATGACGAAGAACTTTTGACGAATAAAAGATTATTTTAATGGCTTGTTCAGAATTACTACATGTATTAAGAAAATTAATTTAATTTAAATGTTAATTTTATGTTAATCACTGAGATTACCTTTAAAATTGAACTGCTAATGAAACAATTGTAAGTACAATTTTTAGTTTATGATTTTTAAATTTGTAAGAAGTTTATTACCACGCCACTTAATTCCTCTTTTATAGCCAGCCAATTAAATTGCCGTTTCATATTCTGTTAACGTTTCTATCTAAGGAAGCCAGGGATATTAAAATAAATTTTAATGACAACTATATAAAATATACTTTTATCCATGAAATTAATATGCAAAATATAACTTATTTAATATGTTCTATTAGAGTATTTGTATTTTACTTTTTTAATGTATTTTTTTGATCTCATCAAACATTTAATCATCCTTATATTACCAATATGAAAGAAGTAAAGACGGCTTAATAATTCAATACAGATGAATACGTTTCAATTATAGCGACATCTTTTTTTATTAAAAAAAATTTACATTACGCGTAATTCCCAAAGAGCCAATATATAAACCATTTTGAATAGATCTTCAGATCCTCTTATTATGAACACGAATCCCGACGCAATTAAAATCCTCGAATATCTTTTGCGGCACGTACCAATTCATAATGCTCTTTCTGATAATATCCTCGTTAAAGTATCGCTGAGCCGACAGGCGAACTTTTCAATCCGCCTCCCGAAGCGCCGCTGGAACACGCGCATATATCGGCAATTCTACGGAGAAATCAATAACGTTTCTTGGCGAAGTTACGTCTGCAGTGAAAAGCTCAGACACAGGAAACGAGAGAAAGATTGTGCCGATTTCGTCCGATCTGCAACATTTTCTCATTTTCCAATAACGAACAGGGATTACGTTATTATTTTAGTCTTTATTTTTTTCATTACCGACAGCCAGTCTGTTACGAGTAATTGAAAGGCAAAAATAATAACTAATTATAATAACAGTTTAATGTTGAAAAAGAAAAAATATAATTTATGATTGCCGCTTTAATAGAGCAGGATTTTCAAAGTGAAAGCTTATTAAAGTATTAAAAATACCAGTACTAAAAACTTTTTACAAATCGTACAAACTTCTTCCAAAGCTCTCGCGCTCCCTGAAAATGCAGCCAATTATTTATTATTTCCTATTTCCTCGCTCGCTCTGGGCACATTCTATTTCTTTTAAGCCGATTCGGTGGGAGCTCCACGCTGTTTGCTTTCCGGCCAAGTTGTGCGTCCCAGGTCCCAGGGAGAGAGAGAGAGAAAGAGGGAGAGAGAGAGAGAGAGAGAGACAGAGAGAGAGGTAGAGCTACAAGCTCTCGCCGGAAATGCCGTCCTCTTTGGCCGAGTCACGGCGCAGCACTATTTTACTGATAATACGATGACATCCTGCGCAAGCTCGCAAGCGCTATAACCTTAACGTAAACAGGATTTGCCTCGGTAGACTCAATTTAAATTTGTTTAACGGCTAAATGGAGCGCGTTCAGGAATTTGGAATTGTAATGCTGTAGTTTTTGGTTGTTTTTGTTTGTATTTTTATATTTAAATAAATTGAATTTTGAGGTAAAATTATATGACTTTTAAATGAAGTAAAAAAAATGTTTCATAGACATAGTATTTAAAAAAAAAGAATAAAATAAAACTATGTTGAAGGTTCTTATAAATTTACTGGTTAGAATTTTAAAATTTCTTTTATAAGCAAACTCTATTTTTTTTAAATGTAGGTACTTAACTTTATAACAGAAAAAAAAACTTCATACCAGTGTTTAGTAAAGAATACAAGATAAATAATAAATAAAAACATTTTGTTTGTAATACTCAATTTTTACTAAATATTTATATAAAAACAATCACTTCTGTTTAAAAAGGAAATGATAAACAAAACTCGAGACAAAATAATATATTGTTGATGTAAGGCTTGTTTTCGTCTTTCACACAGGACACCATGGAAAACTTCCGAGAATCTAACCCCTTTCGTGGTTTTTGTTACAGACAATGGGCCGCCTCCGGTGGAGCAGAGCGATGACGGATGGCTGAACTTTACGAAGATCAGCCGAGCCGAGAGCGGCTGGTACAAGTGCTACACGCGACACATGCTCGGTATTTTTACGAGTATTGGGTACTTTCTCAACGTTCGCTGTAAGTAATAATCCCAGGTTAACCTTACTTATATATTTCTTCCTCTCCTAAGGTTCAATCGGAGCTTACTCCATTTTTTTCTCTTTTCGCTTATGGTACGCAGTCTTTTTTCAGAGAGCTTGCGCTAGCTCACAATTCCCTTTATTCATAAAAGCCTTTTTCACGCGCTCATCCGATCGCCTATCAAAGCCTCTCTGTGCTATGTCCTTATTAGCTGAGACGTCTGATAAAGACTTATTTCTTTCAATTTTTGATGCACCTTCTATTTCATATTCTTGGTTAGAAATATACGTAACTATCTTCTCTGTTTTTGTGTTTTTCTTCCCGGTCAAAGACAAATGTGTGTTTGAAAATGTATTGAAATATTTCTAATAAATATTTAATCGCTTAATAATTTGAAAGTTGTCAGATCTTAAATAAACATTAATGAAAATCAAATAAACTATATAGAGGAAATCACAAATCTGGGAACCCCTAAATAATTCGTTAGGATTGTATTTTATGAGAAAATATTGAATACAAAAGTTCAAGGATTTATTCCTGCTTTTCTATGGTGATCTTATATATGACCTTGATCATGGCCTTGATAAATGTTATATTAAGTTTAAGGACATTTTTCCAAATCTGCTATAAAAGAATAAAGGTCTGATTTGAGAAAATGTAATTGAAATGAAATGTAGGTTAAGAACATGTTTTCAAATCTGCAATAAAAAATAGAGGTCTGATTAAAGAAGATGTATCTTGACCTTGATATGACTTCATTGTTTGTAATTGACATGATCAAAATTAAATCTGAGGTTACTGTAGAAAAGTCAGAAGAACATCCTTGTACTTTTTGATTTAATATTTTCTCACAAAATACATTCTTGAGAAATTATTTGGAAATTTCTATATTTTAGAACCACCCTGTGTACAGCCATTATACCATTCCATTATGCCATTATACCATCTTTACATAAAATTAATTTCTATCATAAATAATATTAAATTTAAGAATTATTGTTATTTTTTGTGATTTAGCTAACTTTCAATTTGCTAATATCCAATAAGGCTATTGGCAACAAATTACCTAAATATTTTAAAATCATTTTTTTTCTTTTTTTTTTTTTGTTTATTTTAACTAACAGACTTTCAATATTTAAGAATTTACTTATAAAATATTTATTGGATAAGTTTACAAGTTATAAATTTATGGATTTTCTGTTTTGAATTTATAATAAGTGTCAGATTTATGAAAAAAACTAGATTGATAATTTGTAAATAACATTTTACGTTCTTAGTAGTCAAAAGACTATACAAAAAAGAGTTTAGATAATTATCCGTGGAAAAGTTACTATGTTTATTTATAAATCCATTTTAATTACAATACCAGAAAAATCTAATATCCACTACAATAACTGTTTCTTGTAAGTAAAGAAACTATTTCAGAAAGATTTATAAAAATGTTATTTAATTTTATACAGTTAATCCATTAGTGATAAAAATTGTTTGAGATTTGAATGAATAATCGATTATTTTTTTCTTGCTGTGTGATTGTGAACTGTAGCATCAGAACAAGCGACAATTTCGTGAATTTCAAGCATATACTCTTTACGTAAGAAGATTAACTGATACCTAATAAGTCTACCAATTACTTAAGCTGTATAAACGTACAAACTTAAGCAAATAAAGTGCACAAATACATGAATGACATCTACGCGTAAACCAACACGTAAATCGTTTCACTGGGCACATCGTATCAGCTCTTCACGTTCCGTAGCGGCCGTAGCTCACAGAGGTGTCTGTATACTATCCTCTACGAGTGAATTGAACGCGTTATCTCTGTCCTCCTATCAGCTTTATAAAGCCTGCTATTCGATACGTTTCCAAATATCCTTTCTCATTAGAGGTTGGCCCTTTAAATTTTATTGAGCTTTTTGTAATGTCTAATTATTACTACAGCTGTTTAATAAAAAATATATGTTGACAAGGATTTTTTTTACATATACTACAATATTATTTTAATAACATTCAAAATGTATTTATTTTATGGTGATTGTATGAAGCTGTAAGTTTATTTTAAAAAACATTATTAAGACTTCAAACTAAAATTTGATTCTGCTATTCTTTAAAATAATCCTGTTCATCCAAGTTTCATTTTATTTTTTTTTTTTCAATTTAGACGATCCCGAAATCGAAACGGAGGCCGAAGCATTAAACGGCGAAGCGACAGACTCGCGCAAGATGGAAGTGCAAATCGGCGGCGCCTTAACACTCGAGTGCGACGGCGGCTGCTGGGGTCATGGACCCAACATGGATCCGGCTGGTGGTCCAGGCTCTCTTGCTTTAAACAGGGTAGTGTACCAGGAGGCGGGCGAGTACCGCTGCGTTGCGCCTGATCGTAATATGCAGGGTACATGGAGGGCCCAACTGCCTTATCACATTAAGGTTACCGGTAAGTAAATAATTTTAAGTTATTTCTTTTTTGATGATTATTTACGTGTTTTGGATTAAAGTGTAACTATTTATCTGAGGTAGACACTGTACTAAATGAAAATAGAATAACGTTTTTGTAATATTATATTATATTAATGTCTGGCAGTATACGATGTTTGTTTAAATAATTTTCTTTTTAAAATAAGAAATTTTATCTTCTGCTTGTTAACATTTTACAAAGAAAAATGTTGAAAAATTTTTTAAAAAAAATATTCAGTTTTTAAGAATTTCTTTTTAATTGATAACTATTTGATATTTGATTTACAGAGAATGCATTTGAAAAATGTTTACTGATTCGATTTTACGGTATAGCATTTCATTTCCACTATGGATAAAAACTTAAAACCTAAATATTATTAAAAATATTAAATTACATGAAAGTATCAATAATAAAAATTTTAAATGTAAGGTCATTTATATGTTTAAGAAACCACCGTGACGTGTTTCGGTAAAAAAAAATTTAATTTTCTCGGCAGCCATCGGATAGTAAAGTCATCCTGTTTCATAAAACAAACGCAGTATCGGATTTATCCCCGACCTATAAAGCTCGAAGCCTGTAAAATTTGATATCCAGACTAAAAAAAAGCGGGTAAATCCAACGACAGCGAAGCGTGGTGAAATTTTTCACGACGATCCTTGGCCGGCGATGCGTTGGCAGGCCATTATCGCTGCAATTGAGGCGCTCTACTGCTGAGCTCGCCGACTCGCAATATTATTGCCGCCGAGTCAGCGAAGAATTTGCAGGCGTAAAGTTGAAAGCGCACACACGCGACTCCTGTATTTCGACCGTCACCGTCGCGCAAGTCGTGCGAGAGAACAAGCCATCCTTTTGCGGCCAAAAATCGGCAAAATTGCATTAAGCGCGACGAGCGAGCTCGGTGAAATTTCAACGGGGCTGCCAAGCTTTCTGCTGCGTTTGGCACTATTATGAATATTGTGAGGAAATCGTACAGGCCAACTACAAAAACGACGGCTGACTTTTTAGCTTGATTGGCTGATGTTATGTGGGTGCATTGCAATTGAGAGTACTATGTATGGTTTATCGTTTTGGTCGTATGGAATGTTTATGATATTGTCCAGCTTTATTAATTGAAAATTTCACTTGACTTTTCATTTTTTTCCTTGGATTAAACTGAGAAAATTGCTAAATCAGTTCTCCATAAAGGTACAGAAATTGAGCGAGTCAATTTGACGAGGCGTCAGTAGCTGAATATTCCCGCATAAAGATTTCGTTGGGCATTGATTTGTTTTTGGCTGCTGGCCCCTTTTCCGTGACGTTTTCCAGACAAGGGTAAACAAGTTTACGAGCACAGAAATGGAAAATCGCTGCTTGCTCATAACTCGGCTGCGCGCAAGCTCGCAATATTACGCGACGGCGTATAACCGACTGTATCGGAAAATCGACGGACCGACGTATGAGATTTTAGTGTGCGAACTGGCAATCGATGCCCACTCCCCTTTCTCCTCCTCTCTTTCTCTTTTCATTCGTGTTTTTTTTTCTCGTGTTTTTCTCGACCGAGTGGAGAAACAAGAGGCTGAATATGACGAAAATCTGGCGTTATATTGCCACGGGCAGCAATGGCGCCTAATTCCCGGAGATCGGTCGACTGCACGTATTCGCTCGCAGGCCAAACGATCGGAGATTTACCGCAGAGATACTGGAGGTCGACTGCTTTTATGTCGAGCTTTCACCGCGAAGCTTCTCGCATCGATGGTAATTGAAAGCTTCGTGTGTGTATGTGCCAAGTTCAGATTGGAAAAGGAAATGAGATAGCGAATGGAATGGTAGCCTTTGTGAGTCTTTATATTTTAAGGACTGTATATACTGCGGTTCTTGGTATGTTAAGAACTTGAGAGAATTTTGCAGTTTATTCATAATTTTTTGCAGTCTCAAAATTATATTTTATTTGCAAATTACGTGCTTTTAAGTTACTACAAGACAGTCTGAAATTACTATTATTACAATAGAACTTAGAGAGAAGCCAGAGGCTTTGAGAATTGATTTCTGATATCTTATAATGAAATTCAGTATTCATAGTTCCATCAAATGGATCTGTCTAAAGTGTAAACTATCTAATTTCAAAAATATATTTTAAAACATTCCAAATATTTATGTTATGTATAGTCCAGAGAAAGGGACTATTAAACTAGATTTAAAAAGCTCTAACTCGCAGTCCTGTTGGTTAAAAAAATATTTATATCATTCTGACCGTGAAGTCATGACTTTGAGATGATTTTTTGGCTCTCATTGTTCACACTTGAATGGTATAAAATATAGTTCAATATTTGCATGTAAATCTATTATTTACCACTTTCGACTTGTCCTTTAAAATAATAATTAAAATAAAAGACAAACTTTTAATTATTTTTTGTGCTACGTTTAAAAGCTTATAACTTTTGAGTAATTCAATATTTTTTAAAACTCCTTAAATTATAGGTTTTTTCTACCTTTATCATCTTTTATCATCTTTGCTTTTTATAACACAAACATGTAAAATGTTACGATTAATAAAAGGACATGCTTTTTATATTTTCTTCTTACCTATACCTTTGAAAGAAGGACCCATTTGATGGCACTTTCGATACTGTGTACAATTTTTAGATGTCAGATTTTGACTCTCAAAGCTTGTTAAAATCCTTTTCCCGCAGTCGCGGTGCCCTGATTGTTCGTCTTAATAGTAATATTAAAAGAAAAAAGAATTAAGTATATAATTGAAGTAGAAAAAGATGTTTTAACTATAGATAAATCAATAATGTATCATAACTCTAAACTGAAAAGTGCGAAATTTGAAAGTAAAAGTTTAAAATGTAGGTTTTGATCCCTAAAGGTAACTTTAAAGATTGAAATATAGGTTTTAAACTTTTCTAAAGATTAAAATGTTGATTTTATACTTTTTACTTCTAGATTTCGCACTTTTGTATTTAAAGTGTTCACAAAAAGTTGCTTGATTTCTTACAAAATAAAAATAGAGACTTTCACCAATATTTTTTTGACCAATCGGCTATCTACAAGTCCAGACAGTCGGGTCTAATATGGGTTTAGCTTTTACGTCGTCGCTTCACTTTAAAGAGTCAGGCGGACAAAACAACAACGACCAAATAAAAGGAAGATAAAAATAAAGGGGCGTGTGCACCTTTGGAGAGAAGAAAGAAATAGTCGGCTGCGCAAGCACTGCGCGATTTACGATTTTGCAACACGCGCCAACGATCAAAGGGTTTCTTTGCGATTTAATTTTAATGCAAGTCGTAGTGGCGACCGGCGTCAGGTCGAGTTTTCCCGATTTCCAATAATCTAGAATTGAGGTGAGCACCGTGGCTTTGAGAAATACGTGTGCCAAGTTTTTTCGATGCTTGCTCGTGGTCGATGCTCTCTCATGTATTGGTGAGGAGTTTCGTTAGTTCAATAATATCGTTTAGTTATTCTAAGTGCAATTATTTTCTTTTCTAAGTTTTAAGACTTTCACGATATAATATTGTGAATTATTAAGTAATAATAGTAAAATTTTTATACTTTGACCACCGTTTATCATTGTGAGTTCAGAAATAATATTATTAAAATTTAACTGTAATATTTTGTATATTTCATAATTTATTGTATTTCACATTATTTCTATCTAAAATAAAATCTTTTATACATTTAGTAAAAAATTAAAAGTTATTCAACAAAATTAATTTGTTCATAATTCAAAAATTTAAACTAAATTTGATTGTCTGAACGTATAACAAAGGAGTAAACTAGATGAGGGAGCCTAGTTTTCTGCGCATCATGTAAATGATGGACTGCGTGGAACAAAGCCACTCAAACAAACTAATTTATTACTTTCTGCTTATACAGCAAAGGTGCAAAATTCAGGGCATCCGTGTTTCTGTATTTAAGTCAACTTTCCAACAGCATTACGCTACCAAATCACGAAAGTCCTTCCTTGCACTGCGGTGTTTGCTCGTTTGGTGCGGTCAAAGGCGATCTTGCAGTTTCATCCCGGCTGACGTAATATGTATTTACTTCAAAAATTTAGTCCTTTCAAAAAATGCTAAATAGATGATATACTAAAAATGTGGGATGTGCATTTATTAATTAAATATATCAATAACACAAAACTTTGTGTTTAATGACACTTGAATGTAATTCTAAATACGTGTTATATACTTTTTAAAATACGTTTTACTGTGATAAATTGCCATTTTGCATGAAAAACTCCATTAGATTCAGTTTGTAGATTTTGAAAAATTATTAGACACGTATTTTTTCTGTTTTAGATTTGACTATTAATAACAAAGTTATAGCTGTTTTAAAAATGCGCGTGACGTCACGATTGCTTACAATATAAATATACAGCAATAATTATAAAGGCGATCGTAAAAAGCAATTGTGACGTTTCAAATCATTAAAAGAAAAAATACGTGTGTAATAATTTTTGAAAACCTACAAATCGGATCTAATGGAATTTTTCATGCAAAATGTTAATTATCGAAAATGTAGAAATGAGATTGCACATTTTACCCTCGACCTTTGAAACTAGTTCAAGTTACTCTTTCGTTCGTACTCATCAAATATTTAAAGCATCGATTTAAAAAGTATTTAAACTATTCCATCCAAAAAGAAAAGGAAAAATCCAGCAAATACAGAGGCCCGCCATTACCCAGAGCATTCCCAAACTACGAACTCATTATTCGAATTTCCAAATCCCGCGTGCGAGCTGCCGCAGCTGGTTTTCTTCGGTAAAAACAAAGCACATTCGGCCGGCAAACAGAGAGGCCAAATCCCAGAGCGCCCGTCAAGCTCTCTCGTTTCCCGTTATACAGTCGGAGTTCCCTTTTTTTTGCGGGCTCAACGAAGCGCGCGGCCGGCAAGCTATGGGCGCCAGTTAATTACCGTGGCTTTGCGCTCGCGCTTCCGCGCACTGCGGAGAAAAATAATGCTAGTCGATCGAGGCCTTGCGATGTATTTGGTTGAGAAAAAAAAGGGGCAATGAAGTTAACCCAGTTTAGCGTTTAGCGCGTCGTGTTACTGGAGAACTGGGTCGATGTATAGTTTCTCGCTTTCTCTCTCTATTGGTGTACGCAGAATTAAGCGGAAATGCGATTTTGAATTCGTAAAAGCTTTTTGTTCGGGATTAATTGCATTCGGAAAAGTTTAAATGAATATTGTAGTAAGTTAGTACTTCTTTTGGTCTCTGATGGACTTTTCAGGATACATTCTTTTAATGGTACCTAATTGAAATTTGCTATCTAAAATTTAAACTTTATAAAATTATAATTTTGATAAAGTATACATTCGTAATATGTGCAACGTCGGTACAAACCAAATTCGATAATCGATTTCAAATAAATAGGGAACCGTTGGACATTAGACCTTCTATCCACTTAAAATGATGAAAAAGTATATATATCACATTATTAGAATTCAATATTTTACGTTTATATGCCTTTCAAATAGCAACCACTTTATAAGTAGCAATAATTACCTACTCAGCTTTTATTTTTCAAGAGCATCATCACCGGTACTCGCACACCTACCTACATTCCCAAGTCTAGCCCAACGACAGCGTTAGACTAAGCATGAGTTATTAACGTATTAGTGGCTGCAGGAGAGAGAGGGATACAAATTGATTTATGATGGTGGCGTCGCGTCTTGCATATCTGATATCCTCTTTCCCCCTTCGACCTTTAACGTGCAGGCTATTTTCGGCGCTGCGATTGGAGGAAAAACAAGCGACGATCCACCGCGCAACATGAATTATCGATGATTCTTGGAAGATTTCAACGAAGTAGTTGAACTTGGTTGGCTTAGTAAATGGTTTTTATGTTGATGAGCTAAAATTTACCGAGGCGAAGGAAATATGATTTTTCAGGAAAAATTTGAGATTTATAATTTTTATATAATTTTTTTGTAAAGTTAATTGTAGCTAACATATAACTAAAGTTAAATTTTAAAAATAATTCGATGTGGGCAAAAACTTTTAACTATTAATATTCGGAAATATTAACTTATCGAACAAAAAATTGAAATCCATATTTTGCTATTAGTGATATAACGATAAAAATTTTAATACAATTTCTAACAATTCGCTAATAAGTTTCCAATATCAATAACTGCAAAATTTCCAAACGCGAAGTAACAATTAAATTTTTACAGCCAAACAATATAATCCTAACAACCGCGCTCGCCTTGTCAAAAATACAATATTCGATAAATAATAATACCTGTTCGGGTCGCGAGAAACACGATGCACAACGGTCCGCAAATTTTAAAAGCGAAAAATCGAGCGCATAACAGGCGTTGTCCGCCTGATAAGAGACATCCCCGGCTGTATAAAATAAACACGCGTCCGGCTAAAATTCATCGGGGCGCGCTTACAATATGAAAAACTACGCGGTAAAGCGAACGCGCACATGTTGCTCAGATGGTGTACACGCAAGAGTGCAGATGTCAGCTGCACGCGTGTGCCGGGAATCGCGCGAGCTCTGACAACGCGTCCCATGAATAGATAAACGGGGCCAAATTCGCGGGCTCGCGGAACGCAAAATTCAGCGAGCGCGCGCGGCCGCGACGTTATTATTTTATCATAAACGGCTGATCGGCCGCCCGCGGGAATGAGCTCGCGACGCTTTAAAAATCATTAAAAAATAACGGCCGCGCTTCGATAATATCCGCTCGATTTTCGTCCTGACAACACACAGCCGTTGAAAAATTCAACGCCTCGGAAATGTTTTGGGTAACGCGTGAGTTACCCGGCGAGCCTTATTATTACCCCGGAACTAACTCCCAGCTCGGAATTTCGCGAGCGCGTTTTCCTTTGCGGCCCCGGGGCACAAAGTGACTCCATAACCTGGCCGGATGAGGCGAGGACAAATACAGCGGGGAAAGCGGGCGTATCAGGAAGACACGGCCGACATCGTATTTACGGCCTTATGCAAATTTTAAACATGAGCCCTTTGACGCGACGAGCGAGCCCGCCAGCGTGAAATTTACCGCGATTAAAAGTACTCGCGCGCCGGGAAGTTTTAGAGGTGAGCTGGAACTTTGATGCCGAGTAAAAGTACGCGCGAGCCATGCTCAAGTCCTCGTGTCATTTGCATAGAGGGTTTTCGCGTTGGGGGCTGGAGGCTCGTCTTCTGCTGTTTCTTCCTCGTGAAAATGCGGGGCGCGTCGATGATGCTTTTTAAACTGCTGTTTATGCCTTTGACGCCTCGTTGATTAATGTCAAGGTTTACTTTGAGATTTTTCTGTGTTATCTGTACGAATTCTTCTGTTTGTTTGTGCAATTGCAGGTTTTGCTTTGGGTAATTTTTTTTTGCTTGTGACAAAAGCTGCATTAAATAGTTTTGTACGATTTTTGGGATGTTGTTCTGTAGTAATTTTAAAATTTATATGTATTTGTACATTTATTTAATTATAATAGAGGCGCATTTGCGTGAATAATTATTTCATACAAACATGGAAGATTAAAATAAAACAACAATTTTTTTTCATTTGAAACTAAACATTGCCTAACTAGTGATTATTAACAATATAAATATTTAAAAGTATAGTTATTAGATATTTAAGTATCAATTAAAGAAAATTAAAAAATTTACTTCGTAAAATATGAAAATAAAGGACAATTATTAACAAATGTAGAAACCTACAACTGCTGTAACCCACATTTCGAGTTACCAAAGTAAAATCAATTTATTTGCATACTTATTTTAACAACGTCAAACTACACAATATTCGAGTTCAGCTTTATATAGGATTCTTAGAATCGCGAATCCCTCCAACTGTTACATACTGTTTTAAGTGGTACTTATATGTTTTCCAACTGAAAATAGTACAAAGTATAGAGTTCAACTTAGCGGTCTCAGCGGGTAGCGCAGCGGGACATTCTTTACACTTTAACTGGCACAGACTTCGGTCTCACGACCAAGCAACGTTTCTAGGTTTAACTATAAAACTGTCTATTATAACGCCTTAGGAAAAGAAAATATAACCGTTTGGAAATGTTGTTTATATTTTACCCTCGTATAAACTTGCCTGAAATATTTATAATACTAACCATATCGGCTAAAATTTTTGAACTTATATTCTTAAAATTTTACTTCCACGTTGACAAAGAAAAAGCAATACCATAGAATGTTATCACTTTCTTTCATTTACAAAAGCAAAAAAAACTCCTATCCCCCGTCAGAAGATACGTCCAGTAGAAACGAGCAGGTTGGGTCAGCCGGCACTGTCGTTCGATTCTTACTTCCTACAGAGCCGCTATAATACGAGCTCTCGCTTATTATCGTTGGAGGATCCTTAATGTAACGAGGGACATTCAATTGATCGCGCTCGATGCTTTATAGTTGAGAGACGCGCGAGCGGAAGGTTAGCGGCCTCGGCTTTCAAGCGAACTGCGCGACGTAAAGCTCCATTAAGCGTCTTTCATTCGCAGGCCTCGTATAAAATCGCAATTTCACGAGTGCGAAGGCGAGACCGAGCGCTGAATTTCTCTTGATGCGCGCTGGCATACGTTCGCTATTTTTTTAAATTACTTTCGACGAATGACTTTTTATTGGGCCGTTCGGTGGCTTTAAATCAATGTTGATTTTTCTAAGAAAATTCTTTTTCGCTCTAATAGCGCGGATTGAATTTTGTTAATTCCCTGGGTTTTCGAGTTGGTCGAGTTGAATTTCATGAATATGTAATGTTTTCGTAAAACTTTAGCTTGTTCTTGGAGAGATGAAAACTAAAAGTTTTTTATTATAACAATGGTTTTCCATTTCAAGAAATCAATTTTTACATATTTCTATGTGAAGGATATAAATTCAAAAACTTGCGTGAATTCAATGTTTTGAAAAATATTTAATTCTCAGAATAAATAAAAATGCCATCTCTGAAAATGTAACATTTACACATACACCTCCAAACCCATTTTTTTATCAGCACTCGAAATTCACTCCACTCCCCGGAAAATTCCAACGCAAATACAGAGAGAAAGAGAGTATGCGCGAGAGAGCGAGAAAGAGAGAGAGAGCGCAGAAAACACGAAATTAAGGAACGCGGCGCAGGTCGGATCTCTCCAGCGAACCGGAAATATCCATGCAGCCCTGCACGTGTACACGCACGCGCGTCGCGTTATATATTGGACTCGCCGTACAGCCGGGCTGTACACGTGCTGCTGCATTCGACTAGCTCGGAGGGGGCTCGGTAAACATTTGCCCCGGTGCGGATCACATGCCGGCGATATTTACTTTTCAGCTCGTAGCTCGCAAACAGCTTACTTTCGAGAGACCCGATTACACCCCCTCCCCGCGCCCCTACTGGAAGCTAGACTAGAGAGAGCCGAGATAAGAATTTGAATTTGATTTTCCCAGACGACGAGGCGTGTCGGATTTACGTGTAACGTGAAATAGTCCCCGAAGGACCTTCAATCATTTTCTAATGCGTTTGCAAGCTCAAGAGCTGATGGGATCGATATAGAGAAGGAGTAAGATGACGCGATAACGTTATTTTTCTTGTTGATCGATGTTTCGAGCGATTTTGTCGAAAAAGGCTCTGTTGGGATTAAATAAAGCGGACAATAAATTTTAGACATTATTTTTAAACGGGATACACCTATAACATTGTATACGTCGAGCTGGAGCAATAAGGTACCGTATTGAACGAGATTTCAAGGGTTACGAAATGGCTTTCGAAGAAGCGTTGTACTTGAAAAGTTGTAGGAGAAAATCTCATTTTTGAAAAGCTTATAAGAAAGTGCCATTAAAGAGATTTACAGTGTTGTCATTTTCTATTAAAAAAAAATGTTTTTCTAAGATAGCACCTTCCTAAAACCTTATTTGAAACGGAACCATGACGAAACCACTTCCGGAACGCCATCATCTTCTCAAAAGCTTTTTGGAAAAGACACTTTCCTCTAACTCTTTAATATAACTTGTAAATACAAAAAGCCTATTCAACTTCTCCGGTTATTATAAAATTCATATAAACAATATCACACATATATCTTGAAACTACCAAAGATTCTTAACAAACTTTACAATCTAGCAATAAATAACTAAAATTCAAAATCGCGAGCAACAAAATAACGCGACATAGTCGAAGACCATTTACCAAAGCAAAAGGGGGGTGCGATTGTTGCGCCGCGACGGCACGCTCGACAATATGTGAGAGCTCGGCGGGCAGCGTCGCTCGAAAATTACGTAACCAACCACGAATCACTCGATTACGTAACGCGCCGGCCGCGCTTAATCCCGTGGCCCCGTACAAAGTGCAGCCTGCGCACGTGCCTAGCGCCAGGAATATAATAACGGCCGGCGGAAAGCTGGCGCACGTGCCCCGACACGGGAGTCGTTAAAATGATTCTCCTCGACGAGAGTCGATCCTTTTTATTGTTCGGAAGTAGGAACATTGTTTTCAAAAATATTTCCTCTTCCTTTATTGACTGAGTGATTGATAAAATTTTCATTCCTGGGATGTACGAGCCTCTTGAGAGTAATGTAAAAGGTTTCTATTGACTTTAATTTTTTACGCGAGACATTCGTATCCCGGTTAGAGCTTTTCAATTATCTGACAGTTCTATTATGCTCCATTGGAATTCATTTTACTCTGAAAGAAGTAGCTTGTTGAATAGATGACTCTTGGGGATTTTATTTCCCAGCGAAATTTCATTGGAAACTGAATGACGTTAGATAATTTTTTAAATTACATTCACTGTAGCAAGAAGCGAAAGTATTACTTGTTGAGAAG
>JAPYZA010003035.1:0-16020 GCA_030522685.1 Eupelmus azureus | reverse complement strand
AAAAGTGTACTATTATTGTAAAATAAGATTTTGAGAGTGTGATTGCTGAAAAATCATTTCTTTATTTATGCACTTAAAGAACTATTACAAAAGCAAAAATTGACATATGCAATAAAAAAAATATGCTATGCATTAAGGGCAAAATGCCGTTTTTAACTATAGAATTTATCTACAGTACCCATTTGGGTACTGTCAATCGGAGAATATTATTTTTTGTTCTTGGTATATGAATAAGAATAATTCAAAATTAAAAAATGATTTTACTTTAACATTATTCAGAAGCAAATTCAGGATTGATGCTACATTCACTTGGAACTGAGATTCCACAAACTTTTTGAATCGGGTTCCGATTTCAAACACTATGAATGATTTTTTATGTTAACTACTTTATTTAAATAAAAAATATTTGCCATTAAGTCTCTGAAGGTACGAATGGTTAACAGACGGTGTGCCTGCAAAATGCTTTAACGATTAGCGTGGTAATTGTGCCATTACAAAATCGGCTAGCAAGAACGTGGACTTTACGATTTATATCCGGGACATTACTCGTCGTTTAAACTCATCTTTACGCGCTTTGCTCTCATCACCATATTTTTTTCTCTACTTAAAGGTGACTGCTTAATGGGCCAATTTTTATAGAAATTGTAAATAAGTTACTTTGATAAAATAAAAAAAACTGATTTTTGAACTAATATACGTTAGTATTGTTAATTCAATTTTAGAAAATTATAGAAATACTACTACTGGCACTATTTGTATTCTTTTATAAAAGCTTTTATAAAAGTTTAAAATAAAAATTTTTATAAAATAACTTTTTTAAAAATGACTTAATTTTTGTAAATGCAAACGTTGATGGTTTTTAATTTTAAATATTAAAACAGACAGTTTAAAAAATAAATATTCATTATAAACAAGATTTAAAATTTATGCAATTTTATCTCATGCTTAAATTTTATATTCTTATGAATTACATATACCTTCTCAGTCTGTTAATCTTAATTCATCTTCCAAATTTTATAAACTCATCGAACGAAATACAAATTAAAATATTTTTGAAATCCTCAAGCAGGTGAAATAACGAAATTATCCAATAAGGCTACATAATTTCAAAGTATTTTCGATATTTCCTTCGACCATTGTACATTAAGCTTCACATCCTACGACTCTAGACGATGAACCTTCCAGACTTTCCTAAATAATGCATACCAGGAGTACCTTACATTCTATTTTTCCCTCAAACGGTGCGAGCCTTGGACGTTACTATTAAAATATTTAGCGAGCTTCTCTGGTAGAGAGCTCGCGAAAAAAGCTGGGATAGTCGATCACACGCGCATTAGCTCGAGAAAGATTTAAGAAGGGCTTGATTTTAGATGTAGCTTCTTTACTCTCTTGTTACACAGCTAATTGCGTTAGCGTGATGTATGGACTCGCATCTTTTGTTCTTCGAGTAGCTTAGCGCGATTCTTTACTGGCTTTTTCGGAAATGAACTTTAGGATTCGACAGCTGGGTATTTTAAGATAAAATAAAATTGAGATTTTTTTTTAATTGAATAAAATTAACTAAAAAATATTGCTAAAAAATGATAATTTATGTTTAATAATATTGTATGTAATTAGTATGATATGCGATTATTTGGTGTGAATCAAAATTATTTGATTTACTTCTTACAGAATCGTTCTCGTTATGCTCTGCGCAAATTAAATTACTTTCCGAAGTTTATATTATTAATAATACTTTACTTTACTACTGGTAAAAGTGATCTAAGTAAAATAAATGCATACACTACAGATGATGACCATTTAACCAAATTTGCTTACGATGACGACAAAACATTATAGTTATTATAAATTGATTTATTAGTGCATAATTAAGATCAAACAAAAAGTATAGTCATAAGCATAGTTTTATGATAACGATATTTTAAACACAAACTAAGAATTTTATCAGAACAGTATTCAATTCATTTTATAAAAATACTGTTAAAAAAAAATACGAAAACAGTTAAAAAAAAATAGATTGCTCCAGCCGTCCATTATTTGATACACTAGAGGATTCAAGAACTACTATGGTGGGAAGAAACCTTCGCAAATTTTCTTCTAGTCTTCTATAAAAGCTCAAATTAAGATGAACTAAATGTAAAAGAAAAACAAAGCCAGTGAAAATTAATATATATATATATATACATATAATATATAATATAATAATCGCATCAATAAAGGCATCGAACAAACTAACCTCAACTAAGAAATTGAATTTTTGACCGACAAGCACATATAGTTTGATGTATTCCAAGTAAAAATAACGAGGTTGCTCGATATTCGAGAATGCATTACAAAAAGTTCTTAATGATTTTGATCGAAAGAAAATCTAATAATATTAAATATTAATAATTTGTGTTTTCCCACTTATTTCAGAAACAAATATGAGGCGTTACTGATGACAGGGTCATTCATATGTTACATATGTATATAGTGTTGATGGAAATACCAGTTTATCTTTACGTAATAATTAGATAAAATTGAGTGGGATAAAACTCATATAAATGTTCGACTTTTCGAAATCTTATCGATATTACGAAAGATGATAAATATATTAGAATCACAGAAATGACATATAAATGACATTTTAATAATATTTATTTGTTAGATGCTGTTGTGTCTAATAATACATAGCGTAGAGTTTTTACTGATTGTTATATCAAAATGTTTATTATGTTTATTTAAATATTTAATCATATGTGTATTTATATTCAACTATTATGTAGACGTTTCATCTAAATAAAAAAATTGTACATATGACTATTTTTAATTTTGTATGACTAGTTGTGTACATATTATAATAAATATATTTTCTATAATAATAAGTTACCTATTAATCTAGACTATTAACATAGTATTCAAAATTAATATTTTATGATTTTCTAATAAACATTATTGTCACTCGTCACCTAACGTTTAAATAAACATTATCTAATATTACTTATTAAAATTAGCTATTTTTTAGATTATTAGATGTACACTCTATACATAAATAAATAAATAGAATGCGAAAGCCAAGAATCATTCCAGATGCGCTCCGCTTAAAATTAGTTTGAATTGTTATTATTATATTTTATTACACAACTTCAGATTACTTCGTAACTAGACCATATCGATTTTTTTTCGTCTATGACTTAAACAGATTTATTTTCATAAAATGAATAAAACTTGAGCAGTTAAGTGCAGGCTATCGAAACAATCACATTGAGATTTATTTCAGCTGAAATTATTTTGTGGTTTATAATATAATTTCTCAAAGGCATAATAAATAATTTTTGTAAGTTCATCTAAAAGATATGTTTTAACAAATTTATTTAATATTAAAGTATTATTAGGATATTTTTGATTCGCGTATAAATCAATCTAGTATAATCGTAAAAAAGTTTACTATTATTGAAATATGATATAGTATAATAATACTCGTGTCTTTGTCAGACAAATTGAATACAAAAAATAAGTTTCATTTGAACACAAAGTTTTAAGATTAAACACAGGTTGTGCCTAATTTATTCACTTTATTCGCATAAATCTAATTTAATTACATTTGGCAACGCTTGAATTGGCAACTATGGAAAGTCGTCATTTCGCACCAGCTTTTAACTTGTTGTCGAATTTAAAAGTAGATTAAAGTAAGACATTGGAGCACACGCATCGACTTGAACGTATTAAAAGTTATTTTTATTTGGTACGCAAAAGATTATTTTGAATAAATTTATTAAATATATTAATAAATTATATGTGTATTATTATTATTATTATTATTATTATGATTAATTTAAGGAAATAAATTTTCTCCTTTTTTATTATAATAAAATCTACTATAATGCCTGTCAATTAGCTTAAAATTATCTGTTTGTTTTTGCTTTACTACTTTCAAATCAACTTATTTTATTATATTTTTATCTGTACATAATACAACTTTAAAATATCATATACAAAAAAATCGAAGATAAACTTATAATTATCTTTTACTATAAAATGTTGTTAATGTTAATTATGAATTACTTAGATATAAATGATTACAACCAATTTAAAAAAACTTTTGATACATCTATACAGAAATAATTATAAATTAAAAATGAGAGAAAGAGACTAAATATTTACAGGAAAAATATTCCATATATAGTTAAATTCTAAAAACATACAATATACTCAAAAAATTATAACAAGTTTGTACTTAAATATAACAGTAACTGTAAATAAATAAATATATATACCTGGTTTAGTTATATAAATAAGCATAATTTTAGGTTAGTCAAGTTTGGAATAAATTATGAATAAATACATAGATTAGTTTATTATTGCATAATTTAGTACAAAACAAATACAGAGTTATAAACTTAAGCAATGGTATGCTACAAGTTGCTCAATAATCAATACCAACTAAATAATATTGATATAGGACATCGCATTTTAACTCATGTAACACTTACTTTAACACTTGAAATTTTTTTTACAGCAAATAGAACAAGTTAGTAAAGGGTCCAACGTATTTTCACCACAGTTTATAATCATGAATACATTTATCAAACTGTTTGCAAGCTTAATATTGCTGATGATGGATTCAAATATACACTTCTCAGAAGCACAATACAATGCCCGGCCTGTGTTAGACGGTGTTACGATGACAAAAAATATAACCGTTAATGGAGGTGCATGGTTTGTACAAAGCAAAAACATAAATAACCGAGATAATTTTCTTTACGCATCTTCTGTAAAAACTGTTCAACCAGTAGAGACACAGTGTAACGTAACTATTACCACACCGATATCATTAAATAATTCAAAGGACAATACCTGCAGCTTAACTCTTCCACAAAGTAAAAACGGTACCTTTCTAGCAGCTCTGGAACATCTCGGAGATAACCAGGTTATCCTAACGTGGTATCAGATTATCGATAAAAGTGAATTTAATTTAAGTATGGGATTCAGCATTGTTAACATGCTTGACTGCGTAACCCATCACCTTGAAGATCGTTACGATTACCGCGTTACTTCGAACGCAGTTGATGGAAATCCTGTGTTGTATAATGACGGCTTCGACGTTTACGTATCTGATAAGAATATGTGTGGTGCAGGTATTGACAGATGCAGAATTTCTTATGACGAGCATTTTATGAGACAAGTCCACGAAGCAGCGTCCTTCCAAGAAAATTTGAAAACAGGGTACGTACATCCAGTATCATCAGCGTCGCGGTCTAAGGGTGTCTTTTTCCGAGGCTGGTACGATGGAGTATTTAAATTGATGATTGCCAGCCCAAATGGCACTGTAACGGATTTGTCGACTCACAAATATGAGGACGGTTTTGAGAGATTAGCATATGACACCTCAGTAGCTAGCAACAATAACAACATGTATGGTGTCTGTTGGGGAGGCTTAATTGTTCACTCAAAAATTATTTGCGCTCAGTTCGATGCAGACGGCAACAAGAAGTTCGAAAAAAAAGTCATATTTGGAAACAATAAAGAGTACGCAGTGGGCGTGCACAATTTGGCCGAAGGACAAGGAATGTTGTTATTTATGTTAAGGGAATATGGCGATGATTCCCCCTCAAAGGTATATGCCAGGAGGATTCATGGTGATGGCAGTGAAGGCACTGCAACAGCATTAAACTTTAGCTGTCATCTAAGCATGTTTGAAATGAGTGTAACGCAGTCAGGAGATGATTTAGACATTAATATGTCATGCAGAAACAATGATGATAGTAGCAGTTCTTTAACCCTCTGTCGTCAACATGTACAAGTTCAGAACTTGACTAGAATGGTTTTCCTTAGATATTAATTTTGGTTTAATTTGTGGTGTATTTTAGAAGTGAAAGATTTAAGTGTAATAAGAAAACAGAATAAATAAAATAAAAATATGAAAGCGACCTGTATGTAATATAATATAAATGATATTTTATTGAACCCAGTAAAACAATAATAATTTTTGATAAACTTCAAAAAATATTAAAGTCTTATTATCTACTGATGCTACTTTGATGCTACTGCATAAATTTTCAAATAACTAAAAAAAAGAAGAGATATCAAAAGATCTAATCTAATCTAGAAAGAATAAAATAATCTTTATGTTTGAAAAGATCAGGATTATTAGGATCATTGATTGTCAGATCAGAAAACAATGAGTACCATAGTTGTACAGTCTAGTTTGGTACGACCACGATACCTTTAACCCTTTCAGTTACAGACGCCCATATGTGGGCGTCTTAATTTTTTTCTTCTTTTTTTCATATTTTTCAAAATTGATGCAGGATTTTGAAATTTTTCGCTTTTTGTAAAAGTAAAATAAAAAATAGAGAACCTCCAACTTTTAAGTAATTTTATATAATTGTTTAATCGGTAAGAACAGTCTGTATCAAGCTATTTCGTAAATATAACCAAAAACAACATTGGTATCAGTAAATTCCCGATGCGGAGCTTTTTAAGGGCTTTAATTTTTTTCGATTTTCCTTTGCTCCATTAGACTACGGTCTCAGTGCCGCAAAAGTTTATAGGTACCTATGCACGCAAAACTTTGGCATACTTTTCTGACGCGGTAATATGACGGGAATATGATCCCGGCTGCTGCAGCGGAAAATCAAAAGTTTCGGACGACTCGAGAGTTATTACATTTTCCAACGACGATAATACGCTGCGGCGTAGTAGGCACATTGATTTAATTAAATCGCACGTTCTCTTTCTCTCTCTTTCTCGTCTGCTATGGAAACTTAATTAATTCCGATGCGCTCGATTTTTCTTTTGATCCCAGTGAGATTGGGTCCTTTTATTTTCTTTGTAAGATGCATGCAGTACTGAGTAAAATAGTGCTGTGTTATTGATACGATGATTAACAGAAAAAGTACACATGAGGATTCTTTCATTACGTTTTTTATTCTACTAATATAATGAGAAGTAAAAAAATCGAACAAATGATCAGGAATCCCGGATTAAAAATCATGTTTTCATAAAAAAGCATTGTAAAAAAATTTGTAAGATACTTCAAGTCTGATCAATACGAAATTCAAATGAAGAACTATCGTAAAATGTGTCATACAAGATTAACTGTTAATGCAACACTAATAGAACAGTACAAAAACTCCATAACCCAAAAATATATAAAGAAAACCAGCACAACATCCAACCCTTAACAACTCTCCCATTCTCGACCCATCCTAAATTTCTAACTCAACCACCCACACTGCAACCACTGTCCACCCCCGCATTGAGCAGCCGCGCGCATCGTGGTCCGAGCGCGTCAGCAAGTAAGAAAGTCCCTCGGCACTCCGAAAATCTCGCCTCTCCCACGCGCTGACTGATCCCTTCTCTCTCTCTCTCTTTCTCTCTATTTCGCGCGGCATGCCGGCAGCTCTAGGTCGCATGCGCGCAGCAGCACGTGAGCGCGCGCGAGCTGGCACAGCTCTGGAGATGCATCGCGCGCGGAGTGAGTCAGTACCGTGCGCGAGGCCGTCGAGCGCCGACGACGACGAGCTACCTCGCTGGACCGATCCTTGCGCGGCCGCACGACAAAATGATCCGATCCGACTGTCGGAGATAGCGGACAGTGCGTGCGTTGTTTGGTTTTTCGATTCATTACTTTTTTTTTGGTCATCAAATGGGGGAGGGCCGTGGTTGGTTTTTCATGAGTTTTATTAAGGACTGCTGACGGGGGGATGCGTCGAGTAGGTTGATCCGGCGGAAGTCACAGATTTGAAGATAAGGTTGATTTCGGGTTGAAATTTGTCGGTAAGGATGGCTTTGTTGTGGATTGTTGTTAGTAGAGTATGATTTTTTTTTGACGGCTAAAGCTCTTTGACGAAATTTTTTGATTGGAAATTCTGGTTTAATTGAAATGAAAATGCACCACTGAACTATCGAGTTTGATCGTGATATGTGTAAAGAAATATTTTATTGTGTTTTAATTTGCCCTTCGGATTGTAAAATTTAAATGCAACTCAATAAGTTAACTGCAATCATCAATGCAAGCACAGCTTAGTAACTGGTAGATGAAGTGATAAATATAAATTTAAATTACTTAATAAAAGCTTATAGTAATTATTTATAGGTACTTTTTAAAGCTTAAAAACTATAATAACTTTTATTTGTAATATACAAGAATTAGTGATTTAAATAGAAATGAATCTCTCGTGTAAAACCTGAAATTCCTCTCACATCATTTTATTTAATGGCAGGTGTTCATAAAATATACGTTAGGAATAAAAAGAAAGGAATCGATTGAAATAAATACATAGCGTGCAGTTGTAACCGTATGAATTGGCACTTTGTCAAAGTAATAAATTTCTACTTAATTCAATCACATTTGCATATTAAAATTTGAAATAACTTGTTCTATAAAGAAATTTAAAAACCTTTTTGAAATTTAAAACATAATAATTAGCGTATCCACGAGGAGTATGTTTGGATTGTGCGAGGGATTGACTTTTAATGAAAATAAACTTTGACGACAGACGGTAAATATAGGTTAGGATTATTGAAAATCGGATTATAACGAAATATCGATAAGAAGTTCAAGCCGTTTAACTTGGCACTTTATCAAAGTATGTAAAGGAAACTTCGCCTAAGTACTTACATCGACATAATAAAATTAAACTTTACTCCGTGTATAATAAATGTGTACGAAAACCGAAGGCTCACAACGCTAAATGTAAACTTTAATGGGTGCGTGTACGAAAATATTATTAAAAGGTAAAATTTATAATATTCAGTTTATACTTTCAATTTATACAATGGCTGCCTGAGTAATTTAAAGAGAATTCAGAATAACTCATAAATATTTTAAAAGATCGCGCAGTTGTTATAACGCGTTAAAAAATCATAATCAGTTAAAAGTGCGTTAAAGTAAATTAAAAAATGTACATATTACTTTAATTACACCGAACAAAAAAAAAGAGTACCAAAAAATCGAAACTGAAAAATAAAAGAGACTACACTGTAAATTTCTCAACGAAAATTATAGTCAACCTTCGGAACTTTTAGAAGCAAAAAAGTTAAAGCAGCAGTACCAAACAAAGTTTACGTAGAACAAATCCGCCGACACCGAACTTAATCCAACGCAAACTCAAAAAAAACGAAAAAAAAGAAAAAACAGTTGAAATAGCACGGGTAAATAAAGGGAATTATGACGCTTCGCCGGCTGCTCAGCAATCACGCGCGAATTTCGAAAAAAGAAAGAAAACAAGAACGAAAATAAACAGAGAGCCCGCGCGGAAGAAGTAGAGTAACGGCAGTCACTGCTTGGAGACTAGCGTAAGGAGATTATAACGGAGGGAATCGCGGCGGACTCGCGATATTGCAGCCAGAGCGCCAAGGATACAAAGCTTTGCGCAGACCTTAGGAACTCGAGAGGAGGCGCAGTGGACGATAAGACTGCTAGAGTATAATACAGGCTTGTTTATTAAAGGCTGGATATTCTGTTCTTTATTGCCGTCGCTTTCTCCGAGTCGTAGATGCGGCGTTTTCTTAAAACTACGTCCTGGAATTGACGGGTAGAATGCAGGATATTTGCGCCGGGGAGAGATGTTTTTCTGTGTACCGGGATTAATTTAGCGAGATATCAGCTTCGTGCGCTGTAAGAAGCTTAAATTTTTTTTCTTGGCGTTTAGAAAAGCCGGGAGAGGGCAGGCGAATAATTGGCACGTCAGAGAGCATCATATCGATCCGGTAAATCTCGAAATAGAACGTATAAATTAGAAAAAAAAGTGGCTTGATTAAAAACGCGTTAATTATATTAAGTCGTATTCTTACGTTGGACAATGCAATCCTATTAAAAAATTAATTAAAAGTTAGTTTAATCGCGATACTATTATTATTATTCACTGGAGAGAGCGAGGGGAATGGGGTGAAGATTAAGTATAGAAAGTAAATTAAAATATATTTAAAACCATGACACCCGCTCTCACCTCGAATTCTATAACTACTCCATAGCTAAGTATATTAAAACTCCTCGTAATTAATCTAAGTGAGAGCTCACCGAGCACAGCCAGTAGACGTAAGCCATAAGCGCAAAAGCCTCGCGAATATCGCTTACCGAAAGCTGTTGATACAGAGGCGCGCGCGCGTCACGTAAACGGCCTCTCCCCCATTACTATCTCCTTCTTTTTTCACAGGCCGCGAGCGAGAGTGAAGAGGCTAAGAGTCCCGGGTGGAACGAGTTAGCGGCACGCGAGGCGACTTTCTCGTTAAAAGGAAGTGACTGCGAAAGCGCGAGTGTGTGTAGTGCAGTGCGACACGGCTGGCGAATGTTCCTCAGAAGCTGGCGACTTATCAAATGGTGAGTGGCTTTTCCATCGGATGCTTTCGGGACAATGAGTTTTTTGAGGCCTCGGGGAGGATTGCATGAGGCGCGTGTTTGCGTAGAGAGTTTATTGGCGAGGTGTGAGTAGGTGGAAGGATATTGTTGTTGTTAGGGGAAGAGGTTTTTATTTGACGTGTTTTGGTTTTAGGAAGGTTAGGTGTACGATTGTCTTTAAGGTTAAAAGTTTTTGTTGATTGAAGTTAGATGTGAAAAATGTGAATCGTATGACTGTAAAGGTAAGATTGAAATTAAAATTGTACTTTGGTTTGAATGAAGTTTATGAAACAATATTTTAAGTATGCAGTTATTTTATTCAATCAAAGAAAGAAATATAATAGCATTTAATTAAAATAAAAATAAGGATTCTTTGGATATTAATAATTTATAATAATGAAGAAAATGATTTTTAATTAAAAAAGAAATAAAATAAAAGGAGAAATAAAATAATTATTTTCTTCGCGATTTTCATGCTGATAAAAGAAAAGTATTTTAAAGAATTATAATTTTTTTAAATTATTAAAATGAAATAAAATTGCTGAGAAAGTGTATAATATAATTACTTTTATACAATTTATAGAGTCTTTACCGAATTTTCACAAAATTTGACTCATCTTTCTTTTTATACAGTCTTATATTAAA
The DNA here is from genome assembly GCA_030522685.1 of Eupelmus azureus. Lineage (NCBI taxonomy): Eukaryota > Metazoa > Arthropoda > Insecta > Hymenoptera > Eupelmidae > Eupelmus > Eupelmus azureus. The sequence goes on along the minus strand of JAPYZA010003035.1, from coordinate 5,051 downwards.
ATTTGTAAAAAAGTAGAAAATTCAGTATAATTAACTGCTTTATTTTATGCATCAATTCATGCTAGGATTTAATCTTTTATAGGACATAAATCAAAGCAAAATTAAGTAGCTTATAAAAGAACTAATTCGTAGCAATAAATGAAGCTCTACTAACTTATCTTAATGATACTATATTTTGATATTATAAATTCTTAATACAAATCATCTTTTCGTATTTTTATACAAAATTAAAAATTTTTAATCTGCAAATATTTAATAAGTGGCATTTAAAATATGCTAGGAATTTCGTATCTTTACAAAAAGTAATTAATTTAATTTTTATCTTAAAAAATTTTTAAAGTTTGACTTATAGTAACTTTAAAAATATATTGAAAACGATAAACAGAATTTTTAAAAATTAAATTTTATTTTAACAATGCTTTAGCATCTTTGTACGACGCTTTTTTATGGCTGAACGATGAAGAGAATTTTTTTTTAAAAATTTAGACCGATTATCGATTAATCAACGGTAATATCAGTAATAATGCTTTTTAAAAATACCAAATATCTTATTAAAAACAAAAAATGATAAAAAAACACGTTTATTTTAATTGTTGTGCAATAATTAGGCAAGTTTTTATTAAATTAAAATAATATTAACTCAATCGTAAACTGATCTTAGGTTATCTTGAAAATTTTACAACTCTAAAACTGTATTACCTTAACTCTTAGAGTGTCATTTTAATTTTGAATCTAAAAATATACACCTAGTTGTCATTTTTATAAGAATTTCACATTTTTATTATATAGAAATAACATAATCTTTACGGGCCGATAACGCGTATAAATACTCGTTAACCAAACCAATGCACTTCAACCTACTCCCATTTTTTTCGAAACCTGCCACGTTAATCATATTTCACGGAAGGAAAATTTTCCTTTACTTACGAGAATTCACGCGTGTACTTCCAAAAAAAGAGAGAACGGGAGGGAAAGCGGAACATTTGAATTCGCATGAACACCCCTAAAGCTCGAGAGGAAAAATGCGGCTTGTAAACCACGTTAATTGCTTTTCCTCCGTGCTGGCGCGCGAGTTATTTTAAGTGGGCAGTGCCGGGTCTGAATCTCGCGTGCGCGAATAACAAAGTCCGCGATTAGGCGGACCGTATTTCCATTTGTTAATAAGTGAAGAATAAAAAGTAAAGACAGCTCGGGGTGTCGTTAATTTTTGAACTTTTGAGTTTGTAAGATAGTTTTTGTATCAGTTGATAAGCCGGCGTTTTATGCATTGGTTTTGCTTTTCGAAGAAGTTTTTCTTTTCTTGGCTGTAGCGCATATTTTACTCATTACTTAAGAGTTGCAAATAATATTACTTCTCGAAATAATTCATTAAGCGTAGAAATATGAAAGTAGAATAAATAGACTTTTTTTGCTTCAATTTATTGCAATTCATTATTTATTCAATTTATTTGGTTTTCCTTTGAATTTTTTGCATTAACTTTATGTGCGAATATAAAAATATGTTTATGTAACTGTTTATATAGTTAATAAAGAGGAATCCTGGAGTTCTCACCTCTGGGTTACGGATTTCGATGAAACTTTGCAAAATAATTTTTTGATCCAAAACAAAAAAAGAGTCCAGGCTTTTTAGCGAATGAGCCGAAACTTGGATCCCCACAACATTATCAAAGTCTGCAGTAAAGAATTAGTATAAAAATCTATATAAAGTTCTCGAAGCAAGCTCTTATTAATACCTTTATATACGTTCAATGCTTTATTAAATAAAAAAAATGTAATCTATTATTTCATATTTTCGATCAAAAAAATCATTTTACAAAGTTTCATCGAAATCCATGACCTGGAGCTTGGAACCATCTTCTGTTAATGGAAATAGATTTTTGGAGAAAAATTTTCAAAACTGTGCACATAAGAAAGAAAAATGTGTCTTCAAATATGTAACTGAAAATGAAATATTTTGAAGAACATTTTTTTAAAGTTTGTTGAAGGATACTTTACGAATAATTTAAATCTAATTTTTATAACCAAAAGAAAATTTTTCATTTTTCTTTTAGAATATTTTTTATCAAGAAATGTTGGGAAAAAAGTTCTAAAAATAGAGGAAAATTTTTTCATCAGATATAATTATGCCGTTCTAAAGTTTGCTGAAGTCTGTGTACCAAATCTTTTAATTAAGAGCATTTACGTTATATTTGGGACCGTTTTTACCACACTTCGAAGTGTTCATTTACAATCTTTGAATATTTTCTATCATAGTTGAGAATAATTGATTTTACTATTGGAGAGCCAGAACGTTGTTTAAAAGATGTTGAAATTAAACATTTTTTTGAGTGGTTCAAGGTATTGATTTTTTTCATTTAAATATAAAATAAATATTTTTAAATAGATAATGTAATATTATGCTCATCTTAAATAAACTGTTTTTATTTCAACGATAATATAAAATAATAAAGAAATGTCATTCAAATAATTCCATTACTAAGTCGCAACAAAATATAAATATTTTAACACGAAGAAATCTATTTACATTTCTCTGGTAATATTTGATTATTTATAGAATTGTATACAATCTAACGAGATTTCTAGTTTACATTTATAATAAAACTGATAAAAATGGAAATTTTAAATGAATTATATACAAGCATTCCATACTTACAAAGGATATTCTATTAAATACGCTTTGAGTTTAAAATGCTCTTTGCGCATACTAAATTGTACATGTATGTATTAAAATAAATAATGCGTTCTGAATTTTCATTTAGTTTTTATTTATTCAAGTTATGCACATATTATTACGGTTAAAATGATATTTTGCTTTTAAAATTCTTGCTCAAGGCTGGATCTTGAAACGTAATGAATTCATGAGAAAATTATGTTAAGAAAACAATAAAATATTTTCATTACTCAAATTTTATGAAGAATATTCTTACTTTGGCCATATTGTCGCTTCTAATAAAAACTAACAATTTTTATTTTTCACCGCCAAAACTACTACATTTTGTAAGCCTTCTACAAAATAAAGTATTATATTTCAAAACTTGCCGCGATAACTATTACATGTTGCTATCCTATCTTCCTTCGCGTCAGGATAACATATTATATCAGACTTTACGTCAGTATGACAATAATGTACTAGAATTCTCGGTAACATAGCGAAATGTACTAATTCTTGTGACAAGATAAATTACCCTCAAGAGTACGTTTAAATATTTTATTCAAATTACAAAAACTATATAATACAAAATAATTTTCTACTGCTCCCGCTTAAACTTCTCATTTTCCCTTACAAAAACCAAACCCTCGTAGCTCGCAGCCTAAGAACCAATCATCTCTCTTTCTACCTACAGATAAGCATGGAGGCGTCGCCGAGCCTCGGCCTGAGCGGTACGACGTCGCGGGCGCGCACGGCCCTACTTGCAACGACGAGCGGAGGCTCGGGCAGCGGCGGCGCCGACCGACGCGTCGTTTTCCTCGCAGCGAGCAGCCAACAACCCGGCGCTGAGAACCGCACCTGGCCCCATCACTGGTCTCCTCACACGGTAAGTGCTTTGCTGATATTTTTTATGAGATTTCACGTTGGCGAAATTTCTCATTAATTTTACGGGCTTGCGCTTGTGTGCGTTTGTATTCTGAAAATTGATAGGGATTGTGGAGTAATATTAAAAATTGGTTTATTTGTTATGGTAATAAGATATATTATACCTTTTAAGTTTTTATCATTACGTTCAAGATTTATGTTGAAAATGAAGAAATTAAGGTCCGTCTTTGGATGATCAAATTTAATAAAGCTGTACTTAGAAGTTAAAATAGCGTAATTATTTACAGTTTTTAAGTAGATTGTACAAATGAGCTCAAACTATTTTCATTTTTAATACCTTAAAAAGAATATTGTATCGTACGTGTGTAGTAAAAGCAACGTTGTATAATTATATATATAATTTTCTTTATCATTTAAGAAAAATTATGGCACAGAATACGGCTCGCATTTTATAAAAAATAAAATTTTTTTTTTAAAGTACAGAACTTAAATGAAACATTCAGCTTACTTTCGTGCAATCTGCTTAGCACTTTGCGCTTGCTTACATTTTTAAGCGCAAAATACCGGCAAGTTTTCAAAATTTAATAGCGCACTGATGCTAGCTACTTCTTTTATTTACTAAAAGAACTTTGACTTGTGGCTCGATTTCTCTATATGAAAGAAAATGTCTCCGAGTTCACTTCTCCGCTTCTGCACGCAAGACTCGACGGATTTTCCGCGATATTTTTAAAATTGCTCTTGCGTCAGGGTGACGCGTACAACACAGACGCACACGGATATCTCAGAATTCGAGAGCTGTTTTATGATGTAGGGCAGCATACCTCTTATGTCTTTGTGTAAGGGGGATAGGTCGGTGCGCAAGGCGAGTCTAATGCGATGTGTTCGATGTGGCAGGCGCGCCGCATTTCGCACTTAAAGGCGCGACACGCGAGCGAATGGAAATGAAAGCCGCCTCGGCAAGAGCCGGATATTGATGCTGATGTGTGCGCGTACGACGGAGTAGCTCTGCGCTGAATAGATGTGTTTGGCCTTATTTGTTCCCTCGACTTTTGCGCCTTTTGTTGTGATCTTGGAAGAATGCCTGAGAATTCGACTTACTGTCGGAGTGTGTAAGGGATGTGTGTTGATCGATAGAATTGTAAGATTTTATTCGACTGTGGACATGGAAATATTAATCTTTTTTTAATAATAATAACTGATGGAAAAGCTTAATATGAAATTTTAGGAATTTAAATGTTTATTACAAACAAGAAAGATGTTACAGTTGAAAAAACATTTAAGAAAATTGGAAAAAATAACAATTCTTTGATTGTCATTCATTCAAATGAATTTTTTTTAAATTTTTTATTTTTTAAAATAATATACTTTCAATTTCCTATAACAATCTATTACAAATATAAAAAAAAATCAAGTAGAATTTATTGTCCAAGCAAAGCGAAGTAGTCAAATATCCGTGCTTGAAACAAATGCTTAGTGTCCGTGTTGCGTATACTATTTTTTAAAACTGAGATCACTA
>JAPYZA010003034.1:0-16021 GCA_030522685.1 Eupelmus azureus | reverse complement strand
GTAAGATTTTGTGCGTCTCTCACCTGGCGCCCTTATATAAAAATTCGGTGAGAGGCAACCGAGTGATCCGGAGTAATCGGGGAAAATACTCCGTCACAATGTAGATATATATTATTATTATTACTATTATTATTATTACTATTATTCATTTAACTTTATATATTATTATAAGATAAAATCAGATATAAACATTTGATGAATAAATTAAGTTTACTCTAAATCTCTTACTGTAAAGTTTTATTGATATTATTATTGAAAAAAAAATAATTTTTTTCAGTCTATAATTTTCCAATAAAAAATAAGCTCTTGCTAAACGTACGTAAGATTTAGTTACTAGAGTGCCACTAGATGGCATCACTTACTAATAACCCAATAACCCATAATACACTTGGGTCATTGGAATTTCTATTAGTAAGTGTGTTATAAGGGCGGGAGGGTGGGGTTAAAAAATAACTTAGTAGGATAGGTTTAGGATTTGGGATTTATGGCTTTGTGAGATTGTGAGGTTGGACTTTGGGATTCGGTATTCGTTGGTTAAGGATTTATGAGTATATGCCTTCGGGGTTTGAGGCTTGAATTTCGTGGAAAAGGTTCATTTGAAACCAATATACCTTTGTTGCTTGTTTTACGAAAATTTTTTCGATTTTGTTTCATTGAAAAATATCAATATTGAAAATATTGAAAGAAACATGATTTTGGGGGTGACTTTCGGTGATGATTTTCGTCCCCTAGAAGTGAATATTATAGTGAATGATACGTATCTCCTACTTTTCAATGCTACATAATATATCATAATTTTATCAAAATCGGAGATTCATTTAATGTATTATTTGTCTATATTGCTTTAATAGGATTTAGGGGTAGTTCACACCAGTAATAAAAGATTATGCGGAAACACCGAACACGTCAACTTTCTGTTGTCATTCTGTATTAGAAAAACATATATTTAATTTTTATAACAGTTTTACACGAAAAAAAATATTCGGAAAATATAGTTTAATCCCTATTAAATGTAAGGGTTGCAACCCTTCTTATCGAAACCTATATGCTTTTGTTACGTTTTTATGACAATTTATTTCCATTTTGTTTTATTGAAAAATATTGAATAGAACTGAAGATATTGATAAAAATGTGATTTTGAGGGTGACTTTCGGTTTTCACCCCCTTAAAGTGCATATCCGCCGATAAAAAATCATAAATGTCTTTTATTTTTTGATGCACTATCACATATCTCAGAATTACTGAAATTGGTGAGGGACACCTGAGTTAGTTTCCTTGTAAGAAAATGTCTCACATGAATCCAGAACAAGTACTTGCAAATCTCGAAGCACGCTTACGCGAACAACAACAGGAAATTGAGCAGGCGAGGATAGCTGTACAGGCGGAGTTGGATCAGACACGTGAACAGATTCAAATAATACAGCAGCAAAGAGACGAAGCGCAAAGAGCGCTGAATTCCGTGCAACAACAAACTCGAAATCTGGTACAAAATGGTCAACAAGTACCCGCAGGTCAACAACAACTTGTAAGTTATGTAGATGTTTGTGGTATTATAGGTGCCGTATGTTATTCTCAATCAAATTTTAAAATACCAAAATTTCAGGTGGAACAGGTGGAAAAATTTTTTAGAATTAAAAATATTCGCGATGACAAAAAATTATCGGCTATAGAAATCGCGCTAGAAGGCAATGCTCGACTTTGGTTTGATTTACATCCAGAATTTCAATCATATGAATTATTTAAAGTAGCATTTAAAGAACAATTTTTCTCAATTCCGGTTCCAGTTAAGGTGAAAAATAAGTGGTCAACGCGTGAATACAAAGAAAAGATTGATGGAAATTTTATTATATATTATAATCAACAACTAAAAGAAGCTTCGTATATGTCACCTATACGGATTATGAAAAAACTCATGTGATATCAAAACAGTTTCGTGGTGGGTGCAAGAAATTTTAGCATCTGCAAATTTTAATGATAATAGTGCTATTAGGCAAACACTAACTAATTTGGACGCGATTCGTCACAAAAAAACAAGCGACACGGGAAAATCGGCAATAATACCAAACAAATACAGAGAGATTTAGGAATCAATCAAATAATAATCAAGACGTGAGGGTTAGAAGCATAAACATTCGGGAGAGGTAATGATAAGTTTACAGTTTTCGAAACAATAGACGCTATAATCAAAATAGGCAAAATTATAACCGAAATTATAATGCTACGGGATATTTAAATAATACCCGAAATAATTTCACAAATCCTCTGAATGGAAATTCGAATCATTTTAGAGCGCATCCATCTAATTATGATTTTAGCGTACGGAATTTACCGGACACGAGATATCCACCGCCGTCGATACCAATAAACACGGGTTCGAACGCTACGGGGGGAAACACAAGTATTAACGCCGGTTCGGCAAATTTAAACTGGGCAGCGACGCGTTGAGTTCGGGTGGCTTTTTTTTTTCGGCGCGTCGGCAATCATATGAATTTATTAAACTTAGAACAAAGTATTTCACAGGAGACTCAACAAAGACAAAATAAACTAAATAATATCCCTTTATCATCGCTCGTATTAATACAATTTAATGGAATAAAAACATGGTCAATTTTGGACACGGAAAGTCAAATCATGGCCGTGTCCGAAGAATTCTATGAACAATTAAAGCAGAATAAAAAAATTATTAGAAATGCCCGTGTCCAATGTGACAGTATCTACTGCTATAGGTAAGAAATCAACTACAGTAAAAAAGCAAGCGCTTATCGAATTTGAGTGTGAAGGTTATAAAAATACTCATGTACGCTTAATTATTCCGTATTTGACTAGTGACGTTATATTAGGAAATGACTGGAATTTAAAAAATGGGGTCATAATTAATTATGAAAATCGAATGATATGTATTCGAATTAGAGTGATCTCACTCGATGCGGTGCTGTTTTAGCGCGGAGCTTCGGACAGGATAGTTGTATCTCAAGATGACGCGATTACACATGTATTTATTATACAAATAGAAGGGTTTGATAATGCATTAAATGTAAATTTCAAAGATAATGAAACGAGAAAAATAAATGAAACAGAAGACGATTACACTGTGCATGACAAAGAAATTGAAATATTAAATGTTAATACATTAACGGATGTGATGACAGTAAACAAATTGAATGAGAACGATGGCATATTAACAAATGCGATGACCATAAGTAAAACGAATGAAAAACCGCTGCCAATTTTAAAATTTTTATTCCGGATTGTGGGAAACCAAGACGAAATCTCAGTGATAATGGGACACAATTTACTTCTCCTAAATGGAGAAACACACTAGAAAAAGAGGGCAAAAAAGTTGTGTTTAGTTCAATTTGGCATCCAGAATCGAACCCGACCGAAAGAGTGATGTGGGAAATCGGACGGGTATTTCGGACCGTATGTAAAAATAATAATCATAGTGTATGGGCGAACGTTGTGAAACAGTTTGAGGAGCTTCTAAATGTAAAGACTCACTTCAGTACGCGGTGCACTCCCCACGAGCTGCATTTCGGCACGCCCGTACGCAACGAAATTAAAAAGTTCACAAAATACCCGGAAATCGCGTGATTGACCACCAATATTTAGTAACTTTAGCGAGGGAAAATATTTTAAAGAGTTTTGAAAGACGAAAAACGTCAAATGTCGAGCTTGCTGTTCTGACGATAAAGCCTGGCGATAAAGTCTTATTGAGAGTTCGACATTTATTGAACGCAATGGATAAGGTTACTAAAAAATTTTCTCACCTTTATGAAGGACCTTATAATATCTCTAAAATAATCAGTAAAAATGCTTTTGTTTTAATCGACGATAAAACGAATATGGAATTGGGCACCTATAATCGCACAAACCTTCGGAAATATATTACAGAACAAACACGAAAAAAAAAAATTTTTTATGATATAGTATGCGTAAACTTACACTTTACACATTTTGCAAATTTTTAAAAATGCAATTTTACGCATACTGATATCATAAAATATTGTTCGCAACATGTGCGTTAACTTCTCATCCGCGTGTGATTCCGAATCACGGCACTGCAATTACACGTGGGTAGGAAACTTTACGCCCTTGTTACGAAAACTACTATTAATGTACATAAATAAATTTATAATTGACGAGCATCTGTTATGCAAGATGTAGATACCGGCGGATTGTAAATTTTAATTTGGCGAAATATATCGAAACTTGTGCGGAATCATAGCGAGGATTATTGACGAATATAATCTATATTGGTTCAAGGTACCTTTGTTTAATTGCGTAAATATTGCATACTTTTATGACTCATTAGGCCTAATGTAATTTATCGTAAAATGGATCGGAAAAACTTCAGTTTATAAATAATAAATCGAAGAGACTTATGCGCATTATTTAATAGGATATTTGATTTATATTTTATATAGAGTAGGTTAAGTTTTAAGTTTATCTGCCATGTATACAAAGAATAATGCTTTGTAAATTGACTGATATTAGAGAATGCGTTAATGTATAGCGCCGGTAGGGTTTTCATTTATCCGAGATTTTAATTGACGAAACTAAAACATCGGGACATATATTTCATTTCGTTCTCCAGAGAGATTGTTTCAAGCATACGCAGTCATGTGGCTTTTCAATCCGCTATGGATGGATGTCTTTGAAGATTGATTATGGGTTGATAAGACCCTTTATTTTGGGTTTCTTCTTTTTGCCCTTAACAAGTAATACCAAAAAAGGTGAGGTATGTGACGTGAGCGTTTAAAGTTCGTGCGATGCTACATTCACGCTACTTGGTTGCACGGCGTTCGCAACAATTATTTTGCGCTACAGTACTAAGGCGAAAGAAGGAGCTGACCTTCCACTCAATATAGTCATTTTCATATTCTCCAAACCTCATCTCAATTCATAAATTGTTATAAAATTTGATTTTGTAAAATTTCATAATGGCTCTATTATTAGCCTTAAACCCTTCGAAACAATCAGCAAAGAAGTTTTTCAGTTTTATTCTGTTAAATGAAAGCGTATAGAAAAGTAAAATCGATTTGCGACCGAGAGTTTTTTTAAATAATTCCTATTTTTGTATTTTTTTCTGCGAATTTTCTCGTTTTTTCGCTATCGCGTTATTTAGAATAATATTTTAGAAAATGAATGGTATAAAAAGTTATATTTTTGTGAAAACTACAACTTTTATTTTATGATTATTTGTAAAACAACCATTTCCTTTTTAAACGTCATTAAAAATTCTTTGAAAATCGATTTTTCATTGTTATTTACTTTACGTTTGAATTTTGATCATAATTGATATAAAAGAAACGATGTATTTTTTTAAATATTATAACTTTTGTATTGTACATTTTTGTCAAAAACGAATAGATTAACATTGTCGCAAAATCGTGATTTTGTAAAAATTCATAATGGCACTATTGTTAACATTAAATACTTGGAAATGATGTCCAATAAAGTTTTTTAGTTTTGTTTTGTTAAATTGAATCGTATAAAAAAGTATAACCAATTTTTGTTCGAAGGATTTTTAAGTAACTCACTTTTTGTATGTTTTTCTGCATTTTTTACCGTTTTTTTGTTGTTACGCGATGTTTAGAATTATTTTTTTGGAGAAAGTGAATAATATAAAAAGTTGTATTTTTTGAGATCTACAACTTTTATATTATGATTATTTGTGAAAAATCATTTCCTTTTTAAATAAAATTAATAAATCGTTGTGAAAATCGACTTTTTATTCTTATTTCTTCTTAGAATTGGATTTTGATCATAATTTATAAAAAATAAAAGATGTATTTTAAAAAATTCGCCAACTTTTATTCTACAAGTTTTTTGAAAAAATAGATATTTACCAAAGTTTTACTTAAAAATCGATTTTTCGAAAAATTGAAACGAGGGTTTTATGACCTTGTATAAATTATTTAGGCCTGGAGTTAAGACTGTCACCTTCTATTAGCAAGACAAAAACGCAGTTAAAATGTCAGCGAAACCTGTTTAGTAGATTTTGAGAAAATTTATAAACTTTATAACACACACACTCACATCCATACATACAGTTTAAGTAACACTTGATTTGAACTTATTTTGTGTTAGAAATTTGTTTTCTACATCAAAATGGAAGATTTTTAGGTATTTAATTTTTTGCAATGGTGAAAATATAAGTCACTCCCTTATAGGTTGTGCATAAAAAGGTAAATAAAATGGAAATTTAAAAAAGAACAATGTTAGAAGAACAGAACTGACGTAAAATCTCGATGTACAAATTTTGGTAAATACTTGTTATTATTGGTTATTTATTATTATCTATAAAATGCTTTGAAACAGAAGGATGATGATTACAAGCTCATGAAAATAGTACGATAAACTTTTTATGTACAGTGTGATTTTTTTATTTTTAGATAAATTCATGTATGTATTTTTCACAATATAAAATAAATCTAATATTAGTACAGGCATAAGTAGTGTTAATTTAATAGATATATTAATTAGTTAACATTAAAAGTAAAATATTCAAAAGAAGTAGCGGCAATGAAGTTATCATTTGCTTTTAATAGTGGAATGTATTAGCGTACAAGATAAGCGCTGTACCATATATTTCTTACGTACGAAAGTGCAAGTCCATTATAAATCCATGCTCGCCAGCCAGTCTTTGTATCACCATTGATTCTTGATTCTAAACTGTGACAAAGTGCTTTCCGATCATGGCTTCTACCGCTGCGTAAATCACATAATAATCTTTTCCGACATTCATCATTACATGAAGGTCTTACTGGTGAATTCTTATAATAATGTCTACAACAAATTGTTATTTTTTATTAACAAAATATATTTTATAAAAATTTTATTAAAAACACAAAGGCAGTAAAGACGTTCAAATGTTACATAACGTACTTGTAATAAACTTCAAAAACGTTCGGTTCAATTGTCATTTTGTCGATAAGAGAATCCCAATCCTTAGGCATAAGTGATGGCATTTGAAAAATCTGTCTAGCACTGTACGATTTATACCACACAGGATAATCGTAAAGATTTGCTTCTTTCAAGTTCATTATCCAAGTTTCGTGATCGATTACAATCTAAATAAAAATACAATTGAAGTATTACTTATAGTATAATTATATTTCGGAATTTATTTATAGTTTTAAAAGAAAATTTTCATTGATTGAATAAAAATTCAAATAAGATAAGGACATTTATATTCTAGTTTTGGTTTCTAGAAAAAACAGCTTGAAATTGGTAAAAATTTACGAAATTTCCTATTTTTCATTTTAGATAGATTCTATGACTTTTAGAGAGTCGAAATATAAATTTTTAAAACAAAGTCCGTTTGTAGATGTGTGACCAATTTTCAATGTCCCATACTAGTTCTTAATCTACTTGATGAATTTTAACCAAATGATTTTATTGATTGTAATTTCGAAGAAAATCGAGATATAATTTTTAATTTTATGAGTATCTAAAATATTTTTGATTTTTTAAAAATCATATTTTTTCAAGTGCATTTAGTAATAACTTGTGTTTTTATTTTTCAATAAATTTTTCATGGTTTCTAGCATTTGATTAAATCTACCACAATATATGATATTTATTAATATTCTAACACTGTATTTCTTATTATGAAGTTCATATTTTTTAAATCAAAACTATTTAAGATGATTGTTTGAAAGGACCCCCCCCCGAACTTTATAGCTTTTGGTTTCCAGCCAATTCTACTAAAAAATTTACTATTTTGTACTATTTGATCTACCAATCAAATGTCTTCATAGGACCTAGGTCTGAAAATGAATAGTTTTCTCAGAAATCGAGTTCAATTTTATCGCATCACCCATTGTTGCATTGGCTGCTTACAAGCTAAGATACCGATGCTGGTAAATGTTTCTGCAGGACTGACATTTCGTTTGAGAGTGTGTGTGTATGTGTCTGCGAATCTGTGTGTCTGAATGTCTGTGTGCATGTGTATGTATGTATAATCGTCAGTGCTGCAGAAACATTTACCGGCATCGGTATCTTAGCTTGTAAGCAGCCAGTGCAACAATGGATGATGCGATACATTTGCACTCGATTTCTGAGAAAACTATGCATTTTCAGACCTAAGTCCTATGAAGACATTTTATTGGAAGATCGAATAGTATAAAATAGTAAATTTTTTAGAAGAATTGGCCGGGAACCAAAATCCATAATACTGTAACTTTGTCTTATTTGAAACTATATTTCTACAAAGCATCAAGTCATTCAGTTAATTTTTTTTTTTTATGATGAAAATATGGAAATATCGTTATTTTTTATTTCTTATCATAAACCGTTCAATAAAACATTATAGAAATTTATACATATATCTATTGATCTTAACTTAGGCATTAGTTGCTATAAAATTGTTCAGTTTTATTTCTTTAAAAGGATTTGTATATTTGAACAGAATAATAATTTTTTTATATTTTATAAAAATTGAATTTTCTAAAGTACTTAATAAATCTTCGCCAAATTTCATATATATTGTTCTGGTGGGGAAGAGAAAGGCAGGTATGAGTTTAGGAATAAAAAGAAATACCAAAAGGTTTGCTTAGGTGTCTGAATCATTATTCCGAGTTTTCCGACTGGTCTTGTGCCTAGATGCAGACTAACTTCCGAACACTGTGATCTATGATAGCTGTAAAGGGATAGCCTTACACATACGGTCTCAGTCTCTTAATGGCCCAAATCAGCGCCAATCACTCCTTCTCGGTCTTTGTAATTCTTGTCAGCCGAATTTAACACTTGACTGCCATACACAATAGGGTGCTCGCCATCCTCGTCCTCTTGCGCTAACAGAGCGCCAATCGTATAATCGCTAGCATCGCATTGGTCTGAGAATTGTCGTGAGAAGTCCGATCGTGTAAGCACCGGAGCTTCCATGAGCGTTTTCTTGAGTCTGTCAAAGGCCGATTGCTGCTCGTCATTCCATTCAAAAGCTTTCTCCTTGCGGAGTAGCCTCAGGAGCGGAACTTTGAGCTCCGATTCTCCCAAAATAAACCGCGAGTACCATCCCACCATGCCAAGAAAAGTTCTTAACTCTTTGGCATTACTTGGTGTTGGATAGTTTAATACTGGCGCGACTCTATCTGCGTCTGGGCGGAGGCCCTCGTAATCTAATACATAACTCAGATAGGTAACTCGCGCACAGCAAAACTCGCTTTATCCAAATTTTTTACCAAGCCAGCCTGGACCACCCCTTAAAGCACAAACTCTAACCATTTCCGATACTCCTCGAACGTTTCAGTCACGACTATTAAGTCGTCGAGGTATGCGAAAACATAGGGTTCGCACTCTGGGCCAAAGAGTGCATCTATGAGACACATGAACGTTATTGGTGCACCTTTGAGACCAAATGGCTTTCTCTCGAATCGCCACAAGCCTCATCCAGCCACGGCGAAGGCAGTGTATTGCTTGCTAGCTTTACTCATGGACACTTGATGGTAAACCTTTTTCAGGTCGACCTTCGAGATGAACTTGGCTTTGCGCAATTTGTCCAAGATTGTGTCCATATTCGGCATAGGATTGGTGTCATTGCACGAAACCTTGTTCAATTCCCGATAGTCGATACAAAACCTGAAATTGTCTTTCCCTTGAAGGACAATAACTGGCGGGCTATACCATTCACTTGCTCTCGGCTCGATAATATCCAAGTCCAACATTCTTTTCACTTCAGCCTGTGGAAACTCAAGCTTCTTCGGCAACATCCTGCGTATCGGAATTTTAAACGACCTTATACCTTGTTTGGCGGTATACGGCGCGCAGTAAGCGCAGCTACCTTGGCCTTTTGCTCGCTTGAAACTTCTTGAATTCCGGCGCATTCCACCGTAACTTGAGCTGCACTGCCTGAAGGTCCAAATTCCTTCGCACTCAAGAAATTCCTCCAAATTCCGTTCAAGCCAATTTTCTAACGAGCAGCTTGGTGTTCGACGTGCACGTCCCAGTCTCTAGCAAACTCCATTCCAAAAACAAAATCGTGTGCTTTTGCTCCTGAGATGCGCAGCATGATGGACTTCCTAATGCCATCTACTTCTAAGAGCGCTTCGACGATTTCATACGTCTTGATAGGCAATCTACCTGCGCCGGTCACAAGCTGTTCGAACTCACGCCACTTGTTCCTGCAAATCTGCGCTACCCGAACAATAACCAAAGAAACCATCGCTCCAGGATCAAACAGCGCGACGACTTCTTGTCCGTCAAAGTTTACACACATGTAATGTCGTCTGTCCGCTGTACTGACCGTTGCGACTTCGAGTGAGTATCCAGTCGCCATTTGAGTGGGTTTAGTGCTGTAAACGACCACGCCTGCCCCCTTCTGGACCACAGAACCCCGTTCTGTCTGGTCCATCCAATAGCGACTGTGCTGACTGGGTCCAGTGTGTGCATTCAGCTCTTCCACAAACGTCTGAATACCACGCTCAGTCTATACCCTGGGCTTCATCTACTTGAGAAATTACACTCAAATCTTTGTTCGATGCAGCTGCAGAGCCGCTTTCTGGATCCGAAAGGAGTCAAAGGCAGGAGGTAGTGGGTGAGTCTACACTCCTGCCTAGCAGTTTTCCGCACCCTCAAGCTTCCGCCGCAGAGCTGCGCATCTTGTGCATGTGGCAAACGTTACGTTTGCTGCATCACACCAAACGCAATGCATTTGCGGCGAAGGCTGCGCAGGAGGTTGCACAGCTTGCTGTTGCTGCGACGGCAACGTGAATTGCGACTTTTGTACCCACGGAGGTGGCTGCTGCTGCATAACACGTTGCTGCTGCTGCACTGCTATTTGCTGCTGGAAAAATGCCTCATTCGGACATTCCGTGGCCATATGACCTAAGGCGCCGTAAGCATAGCATGAGCGAGTCGTGCACTCCGATGCGCGATATCCAACCATTTCTCAAGTGGCAAACACCTACAAAATTACCCAGGGGGGCCGCTGCAGGCCCGACTCCCTGAGTAGCTCCCTGAACAGGAGTCTTAGTCTTTGTCCAAGGTTTTTGATAGGCTGGATTGAAGCCAGGCGCTGCCTGTGTAGGTTGCGCCACGTTATACTTTGGCGCACCTGTTGGATTCGCCACGGCTTGAATCGCTGCTACCTCTTCCTGACTCGACGAATCTGTTGACTTCTTGTCGTTTGCCGTATTCTTCTTCCCCTTATTCTTGTTCTTCTTCTTCTTCATCTGAGCCGCAAGTCCTTGCGTTGGCGCCAAACCTTCGTCGATCACTGCTACCTTGGCTGCCGAATTTTGGTTGGCAGGTCGACTCTAGTTTTGAGCGGCGCCTTTCGACTGAGAGGTCTGCGGAGTGGTAGAATATCTCGCATGGTCCTCCAGAACTTGCTCCTATTTTCATCCAAATTTCCGAATATCTTTGAGAGTTCGGACTGTATGGTTAGCCATGAACTCTCTATACATCGGCTGCATTTGTTTGATCGGTGTCCGAACCAATTTATCCTCTGAGGAAGGATTTTTGTATCGTCGGGCGATCAGCTGCAATGCGCAAAGGAATTGAGCCATTGACTCACCTTTAGCTTGCCAGCGGGCAAACATTTCTGCGTCAAAACTCTCGTCTGAAACTTCTATACAATACTGCTGCCGTTATAGGCGCACGAATTTTGTCCAAGTTTTAATTTCTTCTGCAACAGTCAAGTACCAAGTTTTGGCAGCTCCTTGAAAGATACTGCCTAATGCATATAGGATCGCCGATTCTGAAAATCTGCTACCCTTTATACATAAGTCCAAATACAATAGGAATTCCTCCGCATTCTCGGAATTACTCCCCAGTAACCTTCAAGTTCCGACCTTTGAGCACCTTTAACATTAGGACTGCTCATAACCAGAGCACTCCCGATTTCGTTGTTCGTGTCTATCCCGTCTTGAAGTCCCGAACCCACTGGAACATTGCGTTTTACGTGATGGCTTTCGGACTGGCTTCTTTATGGTGCCCTTCTTTGCTACAATCGGAAGCGGTTCCGAGGTAACGGTACTACTCGAACCCAGCGTGCTCGATGAGCTGTCCGAATCACTGCTCTCCGTCGAACTCGAGAGCCTTCGGTTCCGGGGCTGCGGAGGAACCCTTGAATTGTCCAAAGATAGGCTAGCCAGCGTCCGTTCTTCCCGTTGCGCGAAAAGTTGAATTATTAACTATATCTTATGCTCGTTTCTTATGTCTAGGTTTGGAGTAGCAGCCAACGGATCGCGGCCCAGCTGAGTGGAAATGGCGGGGCTCGTATTCAAATAATTGGCAACGCCGCAATTAAATATATTATATGGAATTGCAAATTGTATGCTCCTGCGTGAGCAGCTGTATGTGTGTGTGTGTGTGTGTATGTTGCGCAAGCGTCGCGAGGGGCTGAGGCGTGCGCCGTCGGCAGTTGATTGCCGATTGTAGGAAAATTTCCAAACACCGACAGCAGACGTGTGCGTGCGCGAGCTAGCCTCGCGATCTCAGCAGCGCGTGGCGCGCCGGGAAGGAGGTGAAGCTCCCCTCTCGCGATACGCGGATCCAGCAGTTACGCCAAATCTGCCGAACGCAACACGTGGCCGATGAACCGCTAAGCACTTTTTCTCGCACCTAATTCGTGCTTTTCTCACCGTGTGCAATCCCGCGGGTTAGTGAGTGCATCGGGAGTCGCTGAGTGTACCTGCGAGCAGTCACACGATTACCGCTGACCATCCGCATCGCAAGCAGAGCTCCTGGAGGCAGCGACGACCAGCAGCTTTTCCGAAGTCAGTACTGCGAACGAGCGACGCCATCTTGGCCAATCTCGCAAGCTAGGCATGCAGGTACTTCTCTTGTCACAGCTGAGTACACGTGAGCACGGGCTCGCGGCCGCTCACTCAGCTGTGCACGCATAGAGCGTTAGCTGCGTCCTCCACTTGGAAGTGGAAGCTGTAATCCCCCTCTCGCTATGTGCGCGGGAGGAGCGCGCCAGAGTGTGTCAGTGCGCGACAGGGGCCGTGACGTCACGGCCGCGCGGGTGCGATCGCTGCTACATTGGCTAGCAGCCACAGGCGCGCGACGCAGACACGCGAGAGTGAGAGAGAGAGAGAGTAAGTGCGTGCGGCACTGTGGTAAGAGAGAGAGAGATAGAGAGCACAAGCTCGCCTCGGCACCTACGAGTGCCGAGTAATTAAATATCTGGCGCACGTGTATTTTCTCTTCGCGAGGGCGCGCAACTCTTAATATTTGTTCCAACCGTTTGATTTTTATTGTTTTCCTTTTCAATTCGTTATGTCTTTTAATAAACGCTTTGTTCTCTGTAAATAAATTGTGCTTATTCATTTACGAGAGAACCCTAGTCCCGGTCATCTTATTTACTTGCTCCAAGTCGCCGATTACCGCAGCCTCCGCGGGTGTCGATCAGCCTCACTGCTCGACACATACACTGAGTTGGTTCGGAAGACCCTCGATAAACTTCCCAGGTGGGTCACTCCCACCTGTTGTGTACGGGGCCACCGGCATCGAACGCTGTGGCCATAGCACGTACGGCGAACGCCCACCGGCCACAGTAGCGTTACAACTGGCGCCCATAAACGTGATGGTGCTGCGCGGGACTAAATATAATAAAATAACCGTGACCGGAATTTTTGAATGAAGAACAGAATTGAAATTTAAAAAGAGAAAACATTTTTTTCCGCGGTGTTACCTCACCGAAGTCCAAACATTTTTCTAAATGAAGCATAGATTTCAAAAAGTTTCAAAATTTAAAAATCGGAAATTTTTTTATTGCATTTTCCGAGGCAGAGGGTCTCCATAAATCGAGATTGACACGAAATCTCGAGATTTTGAAGTAAAATCTCGAGATATTTAAGAATAAGCGAAATTTTTTGAAAATCACGTGATTTCACCTTGAAGGAAAGTGACTTCTGTACAAGTGAAATCGCGGTTAGAAAACCAGATAACCTCTCTCTCGGAAACGCTCGAGTTTCGATTTTTAAATTCATAATCAGCCGCGCAGTGTGCTTTTATGTGTGTGGGTGAAATACGCAAAAGCAACCTCTGCGACCACCAGCCAGCCTGCACGCATGCAGGGTGATCGCAGAGGAATACGGCAAGGATATAAACGATCACCAGAGTGCGTTGTGATCGGAGGAAGATCGTAACTCCACGAGGAGTAATCGCGCAAATCGCGAAAAATTTAGTTTTACCCTCGTGTAAACGAGCACGGAAGCAAGTAGTAAATACTTTTAATTCTAATATCCTGTAATTATTAAAATAATTAAAATTACTAGTAAAATAAATAGTTTTTCAATAGAAAAATTTGCTTATACCACATGGGGTATAAGCAAGTTCCGCGCTCGTAAGTAGAAAACCTCGGCGTTCTAAAATTAGAGTAGGGCACAAAAGCTTGTAAGCGCGCCCGAAAAGTAGTCTAGGGGTTCAATTAACCTTTAGAACGTCGAGGAAAGTAGTCGCCATACAATTGTATAAAATGTTGCACTGGCTAGCAACATGGCGCAAAGAAAATTCGAAGAGATCCAGTTGCAAGTAGAAAAATGGAGCTTCTAGGCAACGGTCGAAGAGATAAAGAATCATCTGGAATGCCTCGAACTGAAACAGTCCGGTATGAGGTTGGAAAAAGCATCCAAACTAGCAGAATGGGTACTAGGTCAATATAGAGAACCAGACTTCATCGAGGGTAATGATCTCGATGAATTCGAAAAATGGGTCCACAGATCCAAGCTACGAGAAAAATTTATTAATCTCGTAGGAAAAACGGATCAATCGTGGATGAACTCTCATGGAGAGGAGGACATTCATCCAGTAACTGCTGTGCTGAAAAATGTAGAAGTCTTGGCAAGTCTAGACGAAACTAGGCGCAAGATAGCCAAGAGGCATGCAGCACATACAGCAGAGATGGAAATGATAGCAGCAGCTGCAGCAACGTCTGCGGCAAGTAAACAGGCAGCAAATGAAGGGAAGCCTAAATACGTACCATCTGGGTCAAATACCCAGACGTCAAAAGAGCCCCACGCCTCGCAAAGAGCGATGGCGATGCAGCCAATGAATCTGCCTAAGTCCACTGAAGTAGTCTTTCCAGACCCAGTGGAGTTAGTTGCCTTCATGTCAGAGACAAGGCAGTGCATGAGTGACTTGGCTGCCTTAATTAAGGAAGTTCGAAATCTGAAAAACGAAAGTAGTTTTCAGACAGAAGGCACCAGATATGACCGACCATTAAATCCACGAGTTGGATGACATGATACCTTCGATATTATCGAAGAGGGTCAAGACATCCAAGGGCAAAAATTAGTCCCGCCAGAAGAATCTTCCAGGGAACCAACACCGCTTAATAATTAAAGGCTAAATGGTCCCTGGGAAGATATTCTCTGAGATCTAATGAGTATCGGAGATCGGTATAATGAAGGCGACGAATCGTCGACTGAAGTACCATCAATACCGTTGAGGCCAGGAATGGACGTTTCTTGTAATGTCTGCCAAATGGTGAGGAGAAGGAACACCAACCTCTCTGACTTAGATAGCCAGAGAGTCAACGACTTTCTTCGTACATTCTACAGATATACATAGCCACATAAAAGAAAATTTTCATAAAATCTTTGTTGGCCATCAAAATTGCAGAGTATTTGATATTATAATCGTATGTCTTAAATATGCTGAAGAGCATAATACATTCACATGCAAAAAACAAGATAACTATAAGTGTGTAAATTGTGAATATAGTAACAAAACTTATGGAACAACACATAGAATAGATCGCATGGCAATAGATAGCCATATATGCGAAATATTAAAAGCCAAAATAAACAAAGACATTGACTTGACTGACTAAAACACGAAACCTACTTTTCCAAGATTACTTGGTAAGGTAGAGTTTTTTGAAAAATTACCAGCCGCTGGAAATAACAGCAGAAATCTAAACATGAAAAAAACTACACTCGTAAGATTTATGACAGAAACAAGATCAGTCAGTATTACATCGAGCATCGCATCGAGTCAAGAAAGTCTACTCAGCACTAATGAATAAGCACATAAACTTTGAAGAAGTAATAGACAAAGAGTTCGTATA
>JAPYZA010003033.1:0-16022 GCA_030522685.1 Eupelmus azureus | reverse complement strand
CAGAAGTAAAAAAGTTTTTAAATGGGTCAAAGAACCATATATCCAAAATGCAGCCATTTACAAGACATTTCCATTTCAGGGCTATTTTTACTGGCCTATATGTGCCACCTCAGGAATCTGTATTATAGACTTTTGAATTGTTATAAAACTGAATCTCTATTGCGATTTCATATTAGTTAAAGTTTATTAATTTTCAAGATTAATTTTTACTACATACCTGTGCCCACATAATTGTGAAATCCGCAAGAACGTTCAATTCATATATATTTATTATAACACTAAATTGAAATTATAAAACCAAACTAAATTTTGACATTGCTCAAATTTAATTCGAGTAAAACTTCCAACAGATTAGACTGTTAAAACTTTCTAAATAAAGTTTAACATTTAGAATGTTACTCAAAATGTTTTTAAATTATAACACTATATATACTATATCTACATTTAATAAAATTTATTTTAATCAAAATATCTTTACTACATATATGTATATATTGTTTCATAGATTATAAATTTTCGTTTGTTTTTAAATATTTGAATAGGTATAGAAGAAAAGTTATGCTGTTATGTAGAATTCTAGATGAACGTGTTAACTCAGGAGTCGAGGAAAGAGGTGTTAAACAAATAAAAAGACATACTTATCATTTTTATTTTATTATTATTATTATTAATATTATTATAGTATTATTATAATTATTACTCAAGGTCTTTAATCATTTTATTTTATATTACTTACAAACATTTACAAATGTAACAAGTCAATTCAGTTTGGCGTACAGGACCATCGGGAAACATTACACTAGTGATAATTAGAATGATGATAATAGTAATTTATAGTAGTAATAATGTAGGTATTAATGATAGTAGCAGTAATAGTAATTGTATAGTAGCCACGTGAGAAACTCAGCGTAGATAGTGATGGTGTGGTACATTAGTTGTAAAAGTCGCTTGGCCAAAGTCGCGCAAAAAATTACGACGCCATCTTGTTCGTAACATGAATGAGTATTTACATTGGCACGCACTTATGCGTGTCCTTGCATAAGAGAGAGATTAAAAAATTAGGAAGGGACTGTGAATTTTGAATGGGGATAAAATTTTATTATTTATATTTTTGTCGCCTCAAAAAGTAAGAGAAAATTGTGAAAAGGCAAAATAAAAAGACATATTTAAAATTAACGACGATTTTTCAAAAAATCTTTCTGATTTTTCACTCGCTGAATCCGTTTGAAACTTTCTAATTCAAATAGACCGTTTATTAGTTTTAACACATCTGATAAATGTTTCTCATGATTTTAATATAATGCCAACAAAATTAAATAAAATTATTATTCCAATCGTCAACTCTTATTATTTAAAAACTTAACTTAAAATTTATTTTCTAAATGCAACTCAATTTTTATTTTTGATTTCTTATTTTTGTATTACGTTAAAAATTGATTGAAGTTTTATTCTACAATTGGCAGATTGAAAATAATCATTTTATAAAATCAGGTGTTATAATAAAGTTGATTTTGTTTCAAGATTTTCTTATCTCAATTCATAACATAGTTTTTTAAAAATCACCTGACCTATTTTTCGATTGAAATTATTATTTGACAAACTCCTATTACCATGTAAAATACCAACTGGAATTTTTGATAAATACCATTACTCTTTACTTTATTGAATAAAAGACTAAAGTGAATTGGTCTAAAAGTGTGTTTTAGATGCGATAATAATGTTCACATAGCGTCAAGGAATAGGAGGGGGTCGCATACTCGTATTGAATTACATTATATAGGATATTACTAAATCAGATAGTCTGTTTAGTAATATTATTCTCATAACGCAACCACATTATTAACTATACTCTTGAGAATGCACGTTAGTACAGTAATAATTAACGTTCATATCAAAGGCTGTACTTTTTCTTTTTTCAATACTGTGGTCGAAATTTGTTAAATCACATTCGTGTGTGTAAATTCAAGCCTCGCGCGGCTCAATCGAAAAAGATTGCAAAGGGGCTTTGTTTAGTATAGAAAAAATTAGAAATATATATTGAAAATCATAAAAATTGTCTGCTAAAACGTTCAATATATATTTACATATAAAGGTCTGTACTTCATTGTGTGTATAATATTGTACTATGTGTATATATGTACATATGTATGAACAGTCAATATATTATCATATAGGCGACAAGGCTAAGTATTAGACCGATGTGTTTGCGAAAATGACTGTGATATTTGGATCCTCTGTAATTTAAAATTTTTTCGCAAAATTTGTCGGTATATCGAATAAATTGATAATTGAGCACGTGTCTCTACTTTTGTGTTAGCCGAAATTATATTTTCGGTGTAACGCACAATTCGTACTCTGTCGTTGAACTACTGTCGGGGTTTTTGCAAAGTGCTTGTGCTATCAAAGAGGATCAATTGCTCTCGCACGAGTCGTGATGTAAGTATTAAGTGATCGATGGCTCATGAAGAGAACAGCAATTCATCCATACAACAGCTTGATAAAATACGGTAAAATGCATCGCAATTATTTAAGTATATAATTAATAACTATATATATTTATAAGTTTCGCTTGAAATTAATTTATAAGTTTTATGGTACGATTTTATAAAAATCTACATAGAGAAAGATTTTAGCCACTTAACGAAAATCTATATGACGAATAAAATATGTAGTAAATTTATGTCTAACAACTCTGACTTCTCAATACAAGTTTACATTATACACACCGAGTAAAAATTGACTGTATACACACATATATGTACATATAACAGATAACGAAATAGTCACTCGGTATATTTCTTTTGACCTCTCTACTTTGAATCTTATCATCTCGGGAAAGTGCGATATATAAAGGTATAAAGAAGTGCAATATTATCAATAATATAAAAACAATGCCGCAATAGGATAAGTAAATGTTGTATCCACGTTTATTTATTTTTTCTCTTCCTTATTATAATTTTTATGATTTATGATATTCAGCAATTCGACTCGTACTTTATTTACTTATTATTTGTATAATATTTATTATATTTTGGCATCCGTATGATTGTTACTTTATCAAGTTCTCAGTTCTTTTTCTAATAAAAATGGCATGCATTGTTTTCTCTTTACTCTAAGTATAAAATTTTTTTATTATGAGATGTATAATAGTGCACGTATATGAATTTACAAGTAAATAGATAAAGTTTATTGTTTAACACAAAAACGCAAGTATTAAACAAACAACGCCGCAAATTGAGTTAATTAAAGACACATTACTGTTACAAAAATTTAATGAAGATGCAAGATAATTAATTTGTACGTTCATTTTGTAAAATTTTATTTTGATATTTCTTTAAAGGGACTTTGGTCTTCATTTTTCAAAGACTCTCTGTGAATAATTTATTATATGGATCGATCGATGTTCAAAGCGAACTTTAGTATACTATTTGCCAGAGCTTCCAAGTACAGCACATCATTTTAATATATTCAACGTACGCTGTAATGATAATTATTACTAATCCATTATTATCTTGCTTTACCTTTGTTAGAATTTCTAATATGCGTATTTTATTTGAGTGCTTACATGTCTTTAATTGTGATTATTGAGTATTTATTTAAATGAGTTTACAGTCGGCATTTCCAAAAGTTCCTGTAAAAAAGATTTTATCTCGACATGTATATATAATATAGCTCGTTTCACTCAGTTCATATTGTTTACATTTATAAACTCGGCACTTGCATCAGAAACGTTAATTTTCATTCGGCAATAAAAACGGTTGAAGATTCTCTTTTTTTCTCTCTCTCTACTTTTTTTTTTAATCTACCATCACCATGGCGTCTATTAGACGTATGTTTTATGTAAA
Organism: Eupelmus azureus; assembly: GCA_030522685.1. NCBI lineage: Eukaryota > Metazoa > Arthropoda > Insecta > Hymenoptera > Eupelmidae > Eupelmus > Eupelmus azureus. Next base: position 12,177 of record JAPYZA010003033.1, on the reverse strand, counting down.
CATACTTGCACGAGTCCACTTCATAGACGGATTTCCCGGTAATGTTTCCGATGGCTGCGTGAAACCGCATGAAAGTTTTTATAATAAAAAATTTATATAACGTAACACCCCGAAAAATGTTAACGCATTTTTTGACACATAATCGAAAGAAACAAATGTATCGAAAAATTTGCTCGTTGCACGTCGATTTATAAAGAATTACAGTCATGGACTCAATTTCTGATCAGTTAAGTGCTGTTCAAAATAATAAATTCTAAATCGATATCATTCATCGTACAAAAAATATATATTTATCTTTCATTGTTATACGTAAAAATTACAAATATTGTAATTAAAATAGAAAATAGCATGTAAATCAGGTAACCATTCCTGATTAATCGCAATCTTCAAAAGTTTCTGGGATTTTTATTAGCTTTACAGACATTGATTATCTAAAAACTGCATTATTTATCATTACATTAACGAAAGGCGCCATTAAAAAACGTAAAATAATTATATTAATAGAAAACAGCCACTCTCTAATTATTACTTATAATTGTATACACAAACTTGTTCAGTAACTTTGATCAGAAATTGTGCCCTTATCAGGAACTGGGACAGTGAGGGCACACGAGTTTATGTGTATAAGTTAAGTGTGTATACGTCCAAAAAGGGACTCACGCATTTATTGAGTGCGCTCAGAAATGCGTGACGATTGATGCTACAAGTCATACAGCCAAAAATGAGGGTTTCATTATGTCCTTTACCTTATCGTTATAATGAATTACTTTATTTAGAATGATTACAGTAATTAGCTTTCAGATCGAGTCGGATCCTAAAACTCGTCGGCGATTTTTCATGTACTTCGTTAATTTATCTTCTACGATTTTTTTCCTTTTACTTCGATCATTCGGTCACATAACCTCTCGACATTTGTATAATACTGATTTCATATTAAGAATTTGAATAGCTCGGTCAGTACTTGGTCGACATCAACATACTCATACATGTGCTTTGATAAGTGTCGTCAAATGCGTGCGTGAAAAAGATCAAGTCATCTCGCGTACGAACATTCATCATATCCCGAGTCCAGAACGCGGGGAAGTACAGAGCGAGGCTCGAGTAACGTTTGCGGCGCTGTGACGACGAGCAGCCGACAAGGGGCAAGCGCGCGTACCAACTGTACGAATCGAAATGAGAGGAGCGATCCTCCAATGCGAACGATAGCAGCAATAACAAAACCAGTGCGACGCTCGTTTCCGGTCACAGAATGTCCGTCTCGTAGACCTTGCTGGTAGTGGTCGAGTTGGTGGTGACGCTCGGCGCTGTAGTGTCCGGCTCGCCGTCTACCGAGATGGCGCTGCTGTTGCGCGGTAGCGACAAGCTGCTGACGATCGTCTGGTTGGGCTTGGCGTTGCTCAAGCTGGTGAGCGAACCCGAGGTCGTGCTGAGGCCAAGTCCCATCTTGGCCAGCAGGTTGCTCTCGCTGCCGGTCTTCTTCAGCAGGTCCGGGGGAGCCGGCGGCACGCTCGCCGTGCAGCCCGACGCGTTGCGCTGAAGCTGCTGGAGCCGCGCGTACTGCTCCTGCAGGGCCTTCTGCTTGCGCAGCAGCTCCTGGTGACGCTGCTCCAGCTGCTCTTGGCGCTCCTTCTTACTCTGCAGTCCCTCCTGCGAGTTGACGCTCTCGCAGGAGCTCGAGTTGCTTGTCGACAGGATGACGCTGTTGTTGATGAGCGCCGGCTGCAGCTCGCCGCCCGGCGGCTTGTGGTTGCTCTCGGAGAATGCCTTGACGAGTGGCGGCACTGGCCCGCCGTTGCGCCCGACACCGCGGCGCAGAGTCCCACCTGGCGCGCAGGGGTTCCTCGGCGGGAGCTGGGGGCTGGTGGGGCTGGCGAGGGGCGACCTGGAGCTGGTGCGAGGCGGAGGCGGCGGTGGCACGCGGCGCACGCTTGCCAACTGTAGCAGCTCGGCGTTGCGCTCGGGCAGCGGCGGCTTCGGCGGCATCTGGGGCGCCTCGCCGTTGCCGTCCTCCTGCGTCGAAGCAGCAGCAGCAGCAGCAGCGATCTTGGGCCCGATGGGCGGCGAGGTGTCGGTGTCGGAGCTCGAGGGGTACGAGTGGAGCCGGCGGAGCGTGCCACCCGGCTGTGGCAGGCTCAGGCAGGACGAGTCGACGCTGCCCTTGCGCCCGATCTCGGCGATGTTGGGCGCGCGGCCGAGCGACGAGGTGGTGAGGAGGGCGCCGCTGGCCGAGCGGCCGAGCTCAGCTAGGTGGACCGGCGGCTGGGTCGACGTGCTGGAGACCTGGGAGAGCTGGGAGGCCGGCCGGCTGAAGGTCTGGAGCTCGTCTAGCAGAGCGTCGAGTGCGTTCTCCGGACGCTGGGTATGGCCGCCGGCGCAGTGTGATGATTCGGCAGACTCGCAGCTTCCCCCAGAGATGAGCGCTGAGCCCACAAGAGTGCGTTCCGCTGGCACGGGGGCAGCTGCCTGCTGTTGCGAAACACACCCAGACAGACACGGACAAACAGACAAATATACACAGGTAGATCATAAAAAAGTTTTTAACAAGGATAGAGATGTGTGAGGAGAGCTCGGTGACTCGGTGCGGCTCTGGCTCTCTAGGCACCGGACGATAAACCAGGGACACGGAGAACCCAACGTTGCGATTTCCATTATCAGACTCGTTCAACATTTTCGATATTTACATGATTATTCGAGTATTTTATGGTATTTTTAAGTAGTTGAATTCTCCTTTGTCTCTGGTTTTTATTTTTTTTTCTTTTTTTTTGAAAATTAGTCTGTCATTAACGTACGTGCATACGTTATATACCTACTGCAAAGAGGCCAATTTTATTTTTTTTCATTTAATCAGTTGAAGTATTAAGAAAAGTAGATTCAAAATCTTTTCAAATAAATATTATTCATGGGCTCTCTGCAGTAGTATCATTAATAAATTAATCTAGTTTTTATAAATTAATAAAGGCATTATACAAGACGTGCTTTTTTATCACATATATTTGACAACCACATTGATTCACTGTCATTCAAATATATACATTATGCAAAGTACACTAATTTATTATGGACATTAGGCATTACTTAACGCTATTACACTAAAACTAAGACGAGTATGTAACATGCAACATTGTGTGTTTTACGTGAACTCAAACATGCATCGAGTCACACTAATTATCGCACAACAAACACATTTATTATCCAAGTGTTTTATCATAATCTCCGACGCAGCTGCAAGCCATCAAAGAAGCTTAAAAACTACGAAAAAAAATTAAATAATAACAAATAAGGGTTGTTAGTTACCTGCGTCGAGGTTACGTATTGTGCGTGGTACGTGTTACAAGTCAGTACCCGATTGGGACTCTGTTACGTTTGGCATCGAGCGCTGTCCAGTATTAGTCAACTTAAAACAAAACAAAAACACCAAAAAGCAAACGTTTAAAAAAGATGAAAATAATAACTCTCGGCCCGTGTTGTACAAACGATTTTGCCCTAGGAGTGCACGTACTTTGATTTTAGATAAACCTTTTGTAGATATATTAAGCTAGAGAATAGATTTTTTAGTTTTAACAAGTTATTATAAAGTACTATAGAAGTTGTTTATGTACATGGAGGAAAATAAAATTTACAAGTTATAAGTTTTCATATTTGAAAAACGTTTAGTATATAGAAATTGTAAAAAAGTTTACTAAAACGGTTCGTTTTATGTTACATACGATTTAAAAATCGAGTCAACTTACAGGCCACATACCAGCTTTTTGATACCTAAATTTAAATGCCTTAAAGTTTTTAAATCGTGTATAATTATATATAAATATTTTAAATAGAAATGGGAATACAGATGATTGTAGTAACAAACGATGAAAAATTGTATGCAATATGAAGGGCAAAACAATTTAAAGTGATACGTGATGTCTCGAAACAATTTATAAAAGAAATTTAAAAAATAAATAACAAAATAGTCCAGTTCCACAAGCAGCTGCGAGTATGTATGAGCTTGTTTATGAGCCGTAAATAAAAAGTCAAAACGATACATGTAAAACGAATCACAGCTTAACAAAATGTTTATCGGCCAAATAATAAAAAAAAAATGTGATATATTAGTACATCATGCTACGTGTTATATATTGGCAGCATTCTGACATTTTATTCATGCTTAAGTTTTCTACTTAAGTGCGAACGTATTGTGTATATTATTTTATTTTATATATATGTACACAAATTAAGTATAAGAAAGAAAAGAATTTGCAAATAGAAAGGAGAGAAAAAAAAATAAACATATACGATGCACAAATCTTCAGTCCAATCCTTATAGTAAGGCAATGAATTAGAGAACCAGAAAGTCGAAACGAGTAAAATAGTATAGTAGTACCAATATATAGCTATACAGTACAAGAGTCTTCATTATAAATAAAGGAGAAATACAATACCTATTAATAAGTCCAATTAAATTTAAGATAATGGAAGATTCGTGTGAAAGTAAAATAAAAAAAAATTAAAAAAAAAAGTAACAAAAATATTCGGGAAATTAAGGCGGACAGAAGCACAAGAGAAGATACACGAATGAAGTCTCATAGGATATAGATGTTTAACAAACTATATGCATTATACATATTTATACGTGTAGGTGGGTGGGTACAACGCGATGGTAATTTTAAACAGACATGGTGACACATGTAAGTGATACGTTTGACGAAAATACAATAAACATAAAGTAAGACTTTACACTTGTGCCAATTAGTCAAACGATCGTGAAATAAAAAGTGATCGACAACGTACAGAATAAAAATGAGTATTACAAAATAATTATACCTTAACGCTTACACAAGTAAATTTTAAAAAATAGACATTTTTGATTGGGCAGAACGAGCAAATCGAAAATTTTAAAGTTACATATATAAACGTACAAACGATTTGCTGTTCGCCATTAGTGCACCCGTACGTACATGCGTTTTGTCAAGAGGGCCTCGACGAGAGGAAAGCGTATACACGTTCAATTAGTCGATACAAAAGGCTTTAACAAGCCAAATGATTTAAGCATTCTTTGCATTTAAAACCAATCAGCAATGACTTGTGGTAAATGAAGCAAGCTGTTTACTAATCGTCTCGAGTGCGCGAACCAATCAACTTGTTGTAAATTGTTTATACTACAGTTAAATAAAACTTTACAGCAAGTCTCTGGCAAAATTATATTCTTCTTTGCATTTAAACACCGTGCTTCATTTTCTCTTAAGGTCAATTTTGAATATCTTGGTAACAGAAATTTCGAAAATGTAGATAGTTAAAAGTTTTTTTTCTTTGTAACCGCAATTTGTATATATGTTGTAAGTTTACAATTTCTCTACAAATTTGTTCTGCGTAAATTTAAAAACAAATTTTCAGCTCGATAGAAAATAATCCGGGAAATCCTACAACTTCTGATAGAGTACAAGAGCTCAGGGGCAAATTTTGATCGTATTTGTTTACGCTTTGTCACGGACAATTTATGTAGTCAATGCATACAACATGTTTAATGAATCATTGTTAGCAATTGTCAGTCTTCGTCTTGTTCGTAGAAGTGAATTTTGAAATTTTAAAAAAACAGGAAGAGCACGAAAAAAGTCAACCGCAGAACCGGCTCAAGATCTTCATGCAGGATCTTCCATCATCGTATGTATATGCATAGAAGAAGTATCGATTGTTCTATAATCAGTCAATAATAATACTTCCTTCATGCTACTTGTTCAAAGAAAATAATAAAAACGCGCATTAATTTATTCGTTTTAGTGATTTTATATTTCGATATGGTACGGTTCCGCAGGTAATTCGTGACAGTTGCCGCGTTCGCTCAAAGTAAAAATTTTTTTTTCAATTTGTAAATGAAGGGAAGGAATTCGATTGGAAAAAGATCCAATGTAAACCTTGAGAGAATCTCTCAAACACCTTACTATAAGAAGTGGATTGGATTGAATATATCTATATATGTATGTATGCATACAGATTTTTTACACGCACGATCATACACACGCACTCTCATGCACTCGCGCATTTTTTCAAGTATGCACTTATACATGCACGCGTATCAAAGTACACCCAAGTATCTTTTGAGCAAATAGAAGTGATTTTATAATTTATCTGCAAGTTGTAAGGGATACTGGGGCTAAATTGAACGGGGATCAATTGAGTATTATATAGACAGCTGTACTTTTGTATAAGAATTCTAGTGCATTTTTGTAGCTTTAATACTCGTGTATATTAATCGTGATAGTGAATGATGATTAGTAATGAAGATGAAGTAATGTATGTATAAAATAATATATATAAGTTGTGAAAATTAAGTTATATTTGTGAAATCATTGCGCGCTTTATAGTCTGAGTAAAATTGAATATTTTACTCTATTTCGCGCTCCTGAAAGTATATTTTTAATGTAAGTACTTATTAGCAGTTGAATACTTTTCGTACCCTTAGGCTAATTTGTTTAGTATTAAAATTCTTGTTTCATTGCAGTTAATTTGTAACGGCTTTTCAGCTCTTCCAATGTACAATAGGAAATCAGATAAAATTGTCTATTAATCATAAAAACTATGTAAAGCTTTTCAAGAAAACGGGATTTCAAAAGATTCAATAAGAAATATAGCCCAGCATGATAATATGAAATCGTCATCATTCACATATTATAAGTAAATATTCAAGGAGAATTAAAATGTAAATAAAAATGCGTAAATTAGAAAAGAACATTTGAATAAAAGATGTTAAAGAAAAAGGAATTAAAGCAAAATCAAAAGTCCAAGAAGAGTCATTTGATCCCAAAATAGAACCAAAATTAGAAAGCAAGTTAAGGCAAATAAGTTAGTTTGTCGAACTACATATATGATTAATTATAAATAATTATTATTTCTGTAAACGTATAAAAAAGTTTTTTTTTTACGTAAAATATCTAATGTTTACATTTTAAAGTAGTCTAAAATAATAATCGTAATCATAAAATAATCATTTGGAATGAACAATTTATTTTTGTAAATATTTACAAATTTGGTCTTACATATTTTTGTAAATTTATAAAAGCTATAAAATTGGGTTAAATTATTTCATTAGTTAACAATAGAATTAATTTAATACTTCGTAACTCATGGCAAGTTCGTTAATTATCTTATTTAAATTAAATGTACAAATTGGAGTCAATTCAAACGTATACATTGAATTTTCATTTAAAAATAAAAAAATAGTTTGTGATTATTTTTACAGATAGTTAGATTTATAGACTTTCCAACTATGCAACAGGAAGATTAATTTATTTTTTACTAACTTTTATTAATATTTAAGCCAAATAAAGAAAAAGTGTTCAAAGTAGCCTTAGTCTCCCTTAATACATTACATGTGGATAAGCACCACGTGAACGTATTTCTTATGGGTTTAATTTCAATTTATTTTAGTTTAAAGCTCAATTGGGTGTACTCCTACTAGTAAGGAATCACAAGTCACGAATATAAAAGATCATAAATCTAGCTGTTGAATTATAAAGAAAACTATAACAAAAGTTAATCAATTAAAGTTTGATTCGGGGCCCCCAATTCTAAATTGAGTTTGGAAAATTAGTTATCAACATTAGCTGTAAAATGTATGTATATTATTATTAATTAAGTCACTTAACTTATTCGGAAAATACTTCTATGACTTTCAACTAAAAAAAATTTTTCATATTTTTCAATAATTTTTTAATTGAAATTCTTATCAAGATTTAAATATTGCGATAAATTCTGTGATCCTTTGTAATAGGGACTTCAAGCACACATAATCACACACATACACACATAGATAAATCCTTGCGTACATTAACGTGTATAATTTGTGTAAATTTAAATAGCTGAATTAGTAACCATAAAAAGCATGAACAATGTTTCGCATACTTTTAAGGAATTTAAATATTCTTTCAACTCTCTGTGACAATATTTAGTATGCGAAACACTGATGAGCGCCTTCTTTTAAATATCGTATGTAACATTTTCAATATAAAATTCATGTCAAATAAGAATATACAATAAATATATATTGAAATATATACGTAAATAAAAGAAAAATAAGTGAAAGATAATATAATTATATTTATAAAGCAACATCTTAAAAAATGTGCCAGCGAAAATTGAACATACGAACGACGATCAATATATCAATATATGAAAGTATTACGAAATATATAGATAATAATATTAGAAAAAACAATATTGACTGAAACATATCATCAATAATTTCTTTACAAGGACGACGCTCGAAAATTAAGAGAACTTTTGAAAGGTGCAATAAATGTTATTGAATAATGTGCACATACGCGTACGTAACACACACAAAGAGGCGCCTTTTCAAATTCAAATAATTTGATAATGGTATACAAAATCAGAAGAAAATATAATGTATAGCTTGAGGTATAGTATAAGAGAACAGTTGAACAAATTTATTCCTACCACTGTTGATCAAATTAAGTTTTAGCTTGTATAATTGGACTTTGTACTGATACTCGCGCCAATCTTATTTTTATTTAATTAGAGGAGAACAAGAGAGAATAAGTTGCGTTATTTTATCCCATAATAATTCGAAAATAATTATTTATATAAAAGGTGAAAGTTATTTAAAATATCTTTTTGTTCGTATTGTGGTAAGTTTTAAAATCAATCTTTACGTTTATTATTCATAAACTGATACGAAAAAAATTTGATAAATTATGATTATTAATTTTCACTGATTTATTAAATAGCAATAAAATCATGGTTTTATAATCGTATTATGAACTACAAAAGGATTATTAAAATTTATGAGATAAACGTCATTACTGCGGCATAATTAGTGTATAGTAATTCGTACCCAAATAGGTAGAAAATTGCGATCTAGCTTCTAAAAATCATAAGTTTATACATTTTTTGAAATATGTATTACATGCATCTTAGACTAAGTTCTCCATTCCCCTCTAATTGAATCAGTACATGCCCAAGTATACAGACGTTTCAGAAAAGAAAAGCGAAAAAAGAAAATGATCTTGCTGAAGTGTGCGTTTATATCATAAAGTTGTGAATATAACAATAGAAAGATTGAAAAATAAGATTGTCAAATGAGGGCAATGAAGTACATCGTTGATAAAAACGTCAAAAATTATATATAAATTTACAACAAACGAATATAAAAAACACGATCAAACTGAATGGATTCTATATAGGTATACATATGTTGAGAGAGAGAGACTCGTCTATCTGTTTGTAACGTGTCTCCGTGTGTGTCGTGCCGTGTTTTCGTTTTTCGGTACTTTTCGTTTTTCGTATGCGTGTCGTACAGAACTTCGAAATATTCCGCCAAGTCCAAGTCGAAATATTTTGCGTCTATCAATCGTCGTGGAGTAAGACAATGTTCTTTTTTTTTCATTGACAAGCAATAACAAAAGCTAACAATCACTTTCAAGAAAGTTTCTGGCAGAATAGTTCGATATCATGAGAAACGATTAACGAATATATAAATATATATAAATTTCATTGAAAACTTGTTGGAATAGACAATCGAACAATAAAGAAATGTATAAAAAGAGCTTAAGTATATATATATATAATATAAAAAATAAATGAATTAGTAAGAACTGGAAAAATTACTCATGACTGGTCTGTATCGCCTCCTTGAAGTTTCTACTCTTCATCCAGTCATACTATAAAAATTCATATTATATTCTTTTAAGTAGCTTATTCACGCATAATGGCTCATCACGATGAGATGCATATGTATTTCGCTCATTAAAAGTTTCTACATTTACTTATGGAGTATCTATTTCACTACTCATATGCATCGTCAACGTCAGTTTTCTTAATTAATTTATTTAAATTATTACTATTTTATAGTTTTTGTTTAATTAGTATCATTAGTATTATTGTTTTAATATAAGTATTATTAGTACCTTCCTCGTCGTTGTCGTTATCATCATCGTCATTGTAATTAGAATTAGTTATTGTTATTATTAAAATTATTTTTATTAGTATTATTTATGTGTTATTATTATAAATAATATTAATACTTAGTCTTACTTGTTAAGCTGTACATAATTTCAGATTTTTAATTGTACTACTATCATCATTTTTCTATTCTATCAATAGTTCTTCATTAACTCTTCAGATAGCGGAGCAACAACAATACATGAATCAATTTTTTTATCAATATATATAAAAATATTTTTTATTTCTCCACTTATAAAATATCCATGACCGAGCTTTGTTGCCAAACAACTTGCATTCTGATTGGCTGTCTCAAATTTAATTTTGTTTATCGCTAACGTTTGAGATTTGTTTATCATATACATGAAAATATAAGCAGTCGCGCGTAACGCACGTGATTTGCTAGTTTAATAAAAATAAACGAATTACAGTTTGTATCATTGTTACCACGCTACTCACAGCTAAGTTTTAGTGATTTGACTAAACACCTTAAAAGATAACCATTATTTATAAAAAGTGTCGAGACGTGATTAGTAGAAATAATTTCTAATGACAATGTTTAGTCAAATCACGGGTTCTTTATATTAATATGTCTATTCTATCGGGAACAATTAACACCACATATGATTCAAGGATTTCGCTGAGGAAAATAGGATTCTCCATCAATACAAAAGTTGCAGGATTTTTTTTTAAACACCGATGAACAAAAGGATAAATAACTATCGCTTTGTTAGAAGTAATAAAAAGAGAGTCGAGACTCGGTGAGCGAACGATTTGTCTGTTCCTTTTATTCAGTTAAACAGATCATTAATTGTTTAATTTGAAAATTGAGTCTTGAATTTTAGAAGAACTATAATTTTGATTCTTATTAAATGATTTGTATACGTGTGCATTGTAGGTTTTGAAAATTCTTTTCATGTAAGATATGCATAATTGGCATACACTATAGTGTATATTTCGCGTAGTTATTACTTTCTTATGTTTACTGTAGTGGAAGAGTTATACTTCAATTATTTCGCTTTAATTTCAGTAAATATAGAAAAAAATTCAATAAAAAAATTTTAAATTAAATTTTTTTTTATAATTGTTAAACTGATAGTATAATGACTCCTAAAAAAACAGTTTAATACAGTTGCAAATATAACCGAAAATTAAAAATCACGATTTAAACTTCGTTGATTTTCATTATTCAAAAATATTTTAAATGTTTCAAGATTATAATTCATGAAAGTATGCAATTTATTGAATCTTTTTCCGTATGTATATATTTAAAACAGAAAGCGCAATCGTAGAAAAACTTAAAAACTTAATTAAAAATATTTACTCTTAATCTTATATATTTTCACATTCCGTTATTTAACATATGACTTTTTTCTAATAAAATAATAAAATATTTTTTAGTGTGTCAACGAGATGTTAAATTTAATTTACAAAGGTTCATATCAGATTTTATATTTATTTTTAATCTAATTTAATAGCGCTTGCTGTTTATAAAATATTGTATTTTGTATACTATTTTTTTGTTAGTTTTATAAATTGTACATTCAAAAAATAAAATTTTTCGCAAATTATATTTTTACAATATTTATTTTTTAAAAAATACAATAAAAGTTACTCAAATAATTTTATAACTAAATATCACAATAGGCGTGACTTACATTTGAAACTTGAATGTAAAAAAGTTAAAAAATACACATAAAAAATAGACTAATAAATATATCAACTCTTTATCGCAAACATACATTAATTATTTTGTGTATTGCTGTACATGTCTCAGTGATGAACATGTATCTGTTGTACACCTGCACCATTTTTTTTTGTTTCATTGTATTGTTTATTTTATCCTAACCGCTCGCTTACATTTGTTGGTTTAATTTTGTTTCTGTCTCTCTTCCTCTGCCGATTATTCTCTCCACTAAACGCATGTCCATGTAATTGGGTTTTAATCAGTATTCGCGCAATCGTCACACCGAGACAACAAGTTTCAATTTCTAAAGTACCGTGTATATCTTATTATGGTTAATTTAACATTATTAAGAGTGAAACTTTCGTATCACGTCGACGTCTCTTTCTATTGTATTAATATGTTTGTCTGATTCAAGCGAGCTGCTTGAATAAATTTTGCATAAATTTCGCATGCATCGGGTGTGAATTAGGCTAGGGACAGGAGAGGCAGACAAACTAGGACTTTTCGAAACAAAAAATTGAAAAAACAGTCGTGTGAATATAATAATTAAAAAAAAA
>JAPYZA010003032.1:0-16025 GCA_030522685.1 Eupelmus azureus | reverse complement strand
ATACATGGTGTTCAAATTTTTTACGTACATTCTACGATTAATTTATATTTTATTAAAGTTTATAACCACTACGAAATTCGTTCCACTATTGGTACGTTTTGTATTTTCATTCTTACTTCTAAGTTTAATACGCTAGTCAATATGTCGATATACGGTATCAAATTTTTCGGAGCAAGCGTCCGACCAATAAGTACTGACCCAAGTCAACCACAAATTCCAAAATGATTTCTAAAACTTTGGAATTTCTGACTTTAATACTTGAGAGATAGTGAGTCATTATTAGAAGGTCAAAGATAATTCTCAGGATGTGGTATTCTATTATTCAAGTCTTTGAAAATTCTTATCACTTTGATCAAAAAAATAAACATTTTTAAAGAAATTGAAACAGTAGTTTCTTAGATGACATAACAGTTTTCAATTAAAAATTTTGCCAATTCAACAGTATCACGTCACAATCATTTTATGACATTGAAATGTTGTACAGATCTTAAATTTTTTATGCGTTGCAGAACTTCAAACACCTTCAGAATTAAAGACTATTTTTTGTTTTGATAAATATTGATCATATTGTTTACGCGATGAGTAGCATTATTAAATAAATACTACTGGATATATAACTATTGTTATTCTATTATCAACATTTTTTCTGACCAACGTTATTCAACATAATTTGATTTATTCAAAAATAAAGCATTAAAAAATATTGATCTGGATTTTTATCTATATTTTATTTATATTGAAATATTGTAAAAAAATTAATACAAACAAATATATGTAAATAAATATAATAGTTATATTTAGCTAATATTAAAAAAATAATTTCAAATAAAAGAAAAATTAAAGCTCTTTAACCATTCGTACGTTAAGTGCTTTAATACGATGCACATTGTGCGATTCAACTTTCCACACTGAATTAAAAAATAATATTCAGTACCTATGTGTGAGAATGAACTATTTCGCGCATTTGTATAACGTTATATTATATTATGCACTTTTTTAGTTTCGCCTGTAATTTGCAATAATGAGCAAATGCATACTTTATTTTATAAATACGAAATATATGTATAATACGTTCTATAAAAGTACACTATTTTAAATACATCTTAGAAAACTTATGTTGTAAAATATTTTATTTTGTATACTTCTTGAAATAGTACATTTTAAAACACTGTATAATAAATAATTGTTTCCCATAATTTCATAAAATGATCTAATCGTTTAATATTTATAAATAATAAAATAAATTTTTGGATATAATCTCAATATTATCCTCTTCAAAATTAAAAATATTATAGAATTTAATAAAAAAATTTAACACACTTGACTTTAAATAAGTTTAGAAAATACGCGCTTTTGAAATACTGTATGTAAAACTGGTTATCGCTAATATAATATGAAATTTCTTAAATATTTCTTTTTCTTTTTATAGCATGTATATACTTACTTAATAAATCTGTGGGATTAATTAAAATTAGGTAAGGAAAAAATTTAATATAGTTTATATTTTTTATGACAGATTTTAATTTTATTTTAACTACATTTTCTTGTTTTTTATTCAGAAGCGAACTGAATTCATCATAATGTTAAAGTTTAACAAAGACTTAGCTATTGAACATTTACCTGTCGATGTATACGAAGATTTAGTTGCAGAATTAAACAAGGATGATACTTGGAAAATTTTAGCTGATTATGTTGCGGAAAAACTCGATTACACCAGGTGTTATGCAAATTTAATGAAGAATCTCAAGAATTCAAATTATATTTTATAACCAAATTTAACTATTTACTTTATTTAAATTTTTATAGTTTGTGGATTAAAACTTTAGAAGGTAAAAAAGATGTAAAATATGAAACATCAGCAGACAAATTATTAATAGAACTAAGTATAAAGTTATGCACAGTGGAAGTTCTTTGTACACTGTTAGAAAACTGTAATTTATTAAAAGTTTTATCTATTTTACACACGCCAGGTACTTGTTATTTTTATATAAACATACTTTTGCGTTAAAAAATATATCATAAAAATTAAAAAAATAAATATTATTTGAAATAATTATCCTTTCATAGAAACTCTAAAAATAGTTAATCATCCTGATTACAATTTAAATGACGATATTTTGTACATTGCTCTTGGCGAAAAATTACACCTCACGTGTAAGGCATACGGATTGCCGCCACCAGATTACCAATGGTACCACGAGGATGTAAGTTTGGAGGGAGAAAGTTTAGATACATTAGATATTATAATCACATCGTAAGCATGTTAACTTACAAATTTTAATTACGTTTTTCCCAAGTTTCAAAAACTTAAATAAAATAATGACATGATTTAACAGGGTTGCGCAAAAGGGTGCTTATAAGTGCCAGGTTTACCAGCAAAACCATAAAGGCGAGAGACTTTATCAAACGTACTCCAAACCTGTATTCGTTGATATACAAGCAACTCCAGTTTCGATAGAACAGCAGCCGCAACCGTTTTTAGAAGTAAAAGAAGGAGAGTGTCTGGAATTGTACTGTGAAGCTACAAGTTACCCTAGTCCTCAGTTTCAATGGTATAGAAATAACGACAGGCTGGATAATCAAACTTCTGCTTTACTTAAAGTAATTATTTATTTAGTTTAATCTTACATAGATATAAATCTTATTTTATGCTAATACATTTTTTTTAGATTGAAAAATTTACCGCCAAAGATGAAGGAAAATATTATTGCCATATTATTAATAGTATTAGTGAAAAATACACGCAACACAGCACAGTTTTTGTAAGTGTTTTATTAAAATTAAAATTAATTTATGAAATAAAATCTCGTATGAAATTATATATGCAAATTATATATGCTGATTGAATTAATTTGCAGCTTGAGTTACCTCGACAAAAAGCGGTAGCAAAGATAGCATTGTTAATAGCGAATGAAAATTATGACAACCAAATGAAACTAAGGACTCCGAAAAATGACGTCGCAAAAATAGCAAAAATCTTAAGTGCCCTTGGTTTTCACACAATATGCCTCGCGGATTTAACACTCGTACAAATGCAAAATGCAATAGAAATATTTTGCAATTCTTTAGTGGAAGGAACATATGGTTCTTGTCATTTTATATTACATTATAATTCTTACGGCATAAAATAATTATTCGAAATATTTTAGGCTTCTTTTATTTTGCTGGTCACGGGTTCAAAATGCAAGAAAGTTACATGCTTTCAATCGATGCGCCAACGGATTTTTTGAGGAAAGATGCAATTTGCGAAAGTGAATTACTTTCTTTGGCCCTTAAAAGTGATCCTACTTTGTTAGTCGTTGTTTTAGACATGTGCCAAACTTTTCCACAAAAGTAATTTACATTTCTCTTATAGATAAAACTATTTATTTATCGCGATACATTTAAATTCAATTCATAATTTATAGAGAATGCAATCCAAAAATTCACGAAGAATTACCGTCTATAAATGAATACAAAGGCCAAAAAAATTTGAGAAATTTATTACAAGCTTATTCTACGTCTAGTTATCGTCCAAGCTATGAACGTATGGGTAAAACTTGTGGAATGTATGCTAAACATTTGTGCAAATATCTTGATGAGAATATACCTGTTACCAAAGTATTCGAACAAGTTGGAAAATGTAAGTTTTATGTAATAGAGTTGAAACGCCTAAATAATTAATAATTTTGACATTTTAATTGCAGCAATTGATACGTGGTTAAAAGGCGCGGAAAGAAAACAAATCCCGATGTTTGCAACTACAATTACGAAACCTTTCCGACTTACCGACAGTATTCTTCAAGGTACTGCAAATAATAAATATCAAAATAATAATTTATTATTTTATTTTATATTAGTATTTTATTAATTTCTTTAATGTTGTAGATAAGCTACCTGAAAAAATTGAAAATTTAGAAAGGATAACAACGTTTCCAAATAAAATTGTGGATATAAATTTTCAACAAACTCAAATTAAGTGCAAGGCAATGATTTCTCAATATACAAAACCATATCTAAATTTTATTCAAATTTCATTATCTGAATTAGATGAAAAATTGGAAATTAATTTTTATAATTCTGTTCACACAAAACGAAACAATTTATTTCAATGTTCTTCTAAAAACAAATGCTATCTTCATAGTTCTCAAATTAATGAGGTAACTACTATAAACTCTAAAAGTATAGAATGGATTAAAAGAAATTTTTAATTATAAATGTTTTATTTTTAATTTTATAGGGGCCGATAGTAATATCTCTTGTACAAAATGGAGCTCATGTAGGTGCTACGTTGTTAGAGATAAGTGAATTAGTTCCAGCTTTGTTAAACAGATTGAATTTATAATTATAAATTAAATTTCTTTTTTATAACTTTTTACATGTAAAGACAAATTTAAAAAGTTGTTATGTATTAAAGTATATTATAAAAATCATATTTTTATCAACAATAAATATATTTGGATGTATTTTTTGTAAGTGAAGTTCACATTTTTTGCAATAATAAATTGCAGTTGTTACATTTTTTACTTTTTAAGGTAAAACATTAAAATAATAATACCTAAGATATTTTTGTAGTTTACACATAAACAAGATTACCTATAAAAGTATCAACATGATGTAAGGCCCAACCTTTCTATTTACATTGAGTTAAGGAGTCTAAAAACAAAGTTACTGTATTATTTTTAATTATTTTTTGATAATAATTTAAGAATTAATTTAAATAAAATGCTTACCGCTGCAGGCATAAAATGATTCAGCATGTTGATTGTCCAAGAGGAATCAACACCCTTTGTATATTCTCGTATAAATCGATAATTACAAACAAATATAAGCCTTTGATATTCAGGTATCATTCCCATATTCAAAGGTGGTTCATTACCTTCGTCTCTCATTCTTTTCAGTCCACGTAAGGAGTGAAAAACCACCATTATTTCCACAAATTTTTGATCCGCTGAAAAATTATTATGCATTACTTTTTATAAAATTAAATAAGGAAATGATTTACCTTTGTCATCATCAAACATAATTCCAACTTCATAAGGAAATGCTACATAAACATCTTCTTTATTTATACGAATTAATTGTTTCTGTTCTGAACTAAATGTACTAATTTTAGTTTTTAAATTCTGAATAACTTCTGGAGTGACTAAATCCTTAATACTTTCATAATCTTCATTCGCTAAAGCATTTGAGACAATACTCATGGCCTAAAAACATCATTAAACAAAATTTAATTATTAAATTGTCTATATGTACTAAAATCATTAAGTCTTACATGTTTTGATCCCTCTAAGAATTCATTCATGTCAAATTCTGGATCAAGGCGAGGTTTCATCATGATATTCCATTGGAAAAATATGTTAAGGGTTTTGAAAAAGGCTGGCCAAACAAGTAGAGGACATTCATCATTGAGAGCTGGCATTATCACATCATTTTGAGAATCTTGCATGTAATTTTTGTGTTGTGATAAACTTGGTGTAAGTGTCCTTAACAATTTTTTCCTAGATTGATCTTGGCAATTTAAAATAGTCTTGGCACATTTTGCACTTGTAAATAAATTACACTGGTGCAGGCTCGTTCGAAAGACATTTCTGTATAACTTTGTAAGTAACATTGCAAATAAAAATTAATGTGAAGTTCATTCGCCGCTTTTAACCTACGGCGGCTCTAACCTCAAAATTGTGTTAAACATATAGATACAGTATTGCGAACGCATAGTACAACCTAATCTTAGAACCTTTTGAAAATTCTCCAATCGGAGAGCATAAAAAATGGAATGAGCCAATCATTATTCGGTTTTGGATTTTTTAAGATATTATAGCATTTTATTGGAATTCATTTTTTATTTATATATATAAATTTATATTTAGTAAATATCATTGACACCTGTAAAAATCTATTTAAATCATCAGCTTTATTATATATTTTTTTTCTTTGAAGAGTCTTTCTTTATTTACTTGTTGGTTTGTATAGATTTTAATTTCACAAATTCAACTTGAAATAAATTACTAATCGCATTACCATAAAATTTCTTTAGAAATTTGTATAAAATAGGATTGATTTTTACTTTTCGCTTTTCAAAAGTCCGCGACAATTAAGTACCTTAGTACACTCAATCGTCACCTGGCACACAAATGGCGCTGCAAGGTTATAAGTTGATCACCCAAAACATCGTTCAGCTAGTTGAATTTACTGCCGGTACAAACGAAAGGTCATATTTTGCAACACTTATATCGATGTATAATTTGTAATTTTGGTTATGACATTAGTGAAGAATCATGAATTTTCAAAGTGCGCGCGTACTGTCAGTCTTGTTGGGTAAAAGCTTGACCAATTATACAAAATACATCAGCCAGTGCAAAAAGTTTCATGCTCGTAGTGCTCCAAAATGTAAATTAACTCTATTATCTCAAAGTGGGAGCCTTTTGCACTTCAGTGACTGTCCTCCAAAGTGCTGGCAGTGCGAGTTTCCACATAAATCAGAACTTTTTTGTTCGAAATGTAAAGCTTTACAGAAATTACCAAAGGACTTGAACTATTTTGATATTATTGGAGTTAAAATGGACTTTGACGTTGCTGTCAATGAAATACAGAAGAAATATAGAAAGCTACAGACTCTGTTGCATCCTGACAAATTTGGACAAAAGTCTGATGTAATTCAAATTATTTATCAATTATATATTTTATTACATATGTATTACATATCTATCTATAAACTAAAACATCTTTTATTCTTGAAATGTCAATTAATTTATTTTATCATTATTATTAGTAAATATAATTTTTTGAAGTTCATTTAAGAAAATATTGTATTATTGTTTACTTTATTTTTAAATTCTAAATCAATTTTTTTGTTTTAGAAAGAAAAAGAAATTTCAGAAAATCTTTCTTCTCTAGTCAACAAAGCTTATTCCACTTTATTACATCCACTAGACAGAGGCCTTTATATGCTTAAATTACACAATATTTCTATACCAGAAGAAACAACGAGCTTAGATCCTGAATTTTTAATGGAAATTATGGAAAAAAATGAAGAAGTTGAAGAAGCTTTTGAAAACAAGGATAAAGCACTGGAACTTTTGAAGGAGAATCGCACAACATTAGCTGCATTAACAAAGTAACATGCCTTACATAATTCATAACTAAGTTAATTGCTTCAAATCATAATTGCACATACAAGTTGCATAAACTTCTACACTATTTTAAATTATTATTTCAACTATTGCAATGCATTTTAAATTTGTTATCTGGCTTGTTTTTGTAATGATAATTATAATACACTTAAAAAATTAAAGATAAGACTACGTATGAAGAGTTGTGTTCTTCAACATTTATTTATTTACTTAATTTTTTCTTTTTTTTTCTGTTTCAGAAAAGTATCAGCTGCATTTCACAATGAAGATTTTGATCAAGCTAAAAAGCTTTTAATAAGAATGAAATATTACATTAGCATAGAAAACAGATTAAAAAAGTTGAAGCAAGATTTAGGTATTGTTGAATAGAAACAACAATTAATTCATTGTAAATTGTAAATATGTATAATATTTAGAAAATTACTATAGTAATATTTTATGGTAGTAAAAATGGCACAATTTTTCACATTGTTTATAAAAAAACTAATTTATTGATTATCTATTTTCCACTGTTCAATCCACTGACATATCCTATTAACATTATCATCAATCTGTTCAGGTGTGTCACTTTTGAGTTCATGAACTATTTCATCTCTATATGATTCTTTTGCTTCTTCTAAAATGGTTTGAAAAATTTCACAGTCAATATTGTCTTCTAATTTCTTGCCTGTATATCCTCTAGCAACAAGACGATCATATAAAATAGTGTTATCAGTCCTTAAAACAAATACAATATCAAACCATCGTTCTGGGAAAAAATCTGCTCCATGATAATCTACAATCTTTCCTCCTTCACTCATCATTGGTTCCATTAAATCCAGCAACTACAATGTAAAAGAAAAAATATCATCAAACAATGAAAATAATTATATTTTTTGTAAAATATTTTATTTCAAATCTTATAGTTATTTTTAGAATAACAAGTCTAGACAATTGAGAGTAAAAGATTAAAATTCATTCACACTCTAAAAAATAGTATTATAATTGATAAAATTAAATTACCTGATCTTCATTTAAAACTGGACATTGATAATCCGGATCATACGCTTCTAAACACTTGTGTTCAATAGCTAAATTGCTGACATCCAACCAAGTCAGACCAGTGCGCTCAGCAAGCACTCTTGACATGTGACTTTTACCAACACCCGGAGTACCTAATCATTCAAAAACATATAAAACAAATTAATACACATTACAATGCATCCTCATTGTTTCTCTTTTGTTTCCCAACATAAAAACTATAAAAACAAAACCAATCCATCGCAAATCAAAACCGGCTTATCCACCTCCCCAACAACTCCAAAAGACCAAATTACCAGTAACCAAAATATTCGGTGCCCTCCTCTTGCTCGAAATCATCTTCTCACCCACCAAAACCACGAATTATCCAAATTTCGGAGCCGCAGGCCGCATTCACGCCGCCACTTATATATACACACACGCGCGCGCCGTACAGGTTATACACAGAGCCCAGATGTTTTCTCTCTCTCGCTCCGCATTCGCATGTGTTCGCCGCTCGCTCGAGCCTAGCCGTGACGTCACTTTTAAAGCCAGCTATATATACGAACGCGCTCGCGAGGAGGAAGCGAAAGACGTCGCGTTAATTCCGATGAGTAAGATCAGGCCTAAAAAACCAAGAGCCAACGCGAACTCCAGCCTTTCGATTCGCCGTCGAGCTGGAGAGCCGAGAGAGCATCGAGGCCGCTCGAGGAAAAACACGTCGACAGGCGCGTGTGTAACGCCGCGAGTTTGAGGAGACGACGTCCATTGTGTTTGTGCACAGTAGCCGATGGCACTTTGGCTCTCGCGGCAGACGACTCCGGAGACGAGCTGGATAGACTGACACGGGCTCTGTTTTGTCATTTCGCGAAGATGTCGTGTGATCCGAGGCTCGCTGGGATACAGTAATTTTTTGGCGTTTACGTGGGAGATTAGGAAGGAGGCGAAGATGACGAGACATCGATCAGCGCTCGTGCATAGTTGAGGCATTTGGAATTGCTGGAATAGCGGCGATATCTACGCGCAGAGCTGCTGTCGCGAGGCCGTCGCTGAGAACGATTCTCGGATATAGAAGGAAAATTGATCCAAGTCTGGGGTTATGAGGTCTAAGTGTCGACGATCCGCTCTTCGCCCGTATTTTTTCCAAGATTTTGTTTTTCCTTTCGGACTTTATTATGGCTGACAAGTGCAAGGTACGTTCGGAGGCTTTATTTAGTGCTGCGAGCGCTTAGCGACCAGCGCGCATTCTTTGCATATTTTTGCGCACTGTGTCGATAACTGTTAACAGCTGGATGATTAGCTTGCGCCTAGCTCGGTTTAGAAGTTGTTGGTATTATTTTTTTTTCTGTAAATTGGAGAAGCTATGAGGAAAGAGCAGAATGGAGCGCGTTTTTTTGTGCTTTTATGAGGAGCAGTTTGTTTTATTGATTTTAAATAATAAAACGTTTATAATGAATGGCATTTTTATTGCAGGAGTGCGGCTGCATATGCAAGCAGTGTAATCAACATGAGCAGAAAAATAATGACATGCATTTGCATGTCGAGATAGAGAATTTACGCCAAAGGCTCGTTGAGAGAGATAATCATATTGTTACAATGGAGACGCAATTTTTTAATGAAGCTGAAAAGTTTCCTAATGGGGAAATGGCTTCGCTGAAGGATGAGATGCTAATCTGGCAAGATAAATATACGAGGCTTTATGAGGCTCATAAGCGAGTGCAGAAAGTAAATCAGAATCTCGAAGATAAGCTACTAAGGATTGTTGATAAATGTGAGACTGAGAAAGGTGCCTTCACCAAGGACATAGCTACTCTGTCACACAGGCTGGCTGAGGCTAATTATACTATTCATCGGTTAACTCAAGATAATGTGAGTATTTATTGATTGCAATTTCTGTTATGTGATTTTATTTAATAGCATTCTTGTCTAATGAATCTTAAAATAAAAATGTGGAAATGGCTGATAGTAATAAAAATTATTTTTATATTTAGGAAAAATATAGGAATGATGTAAATTTAGCAATTCAACTTCTCCAATGCAAACCATCAAATTTTGTTGGTCAGAAATATGAATCAGTAAGTAATCGAAGATAAAAATAAAAAGTGTGTTATGTAAAAAAACATAGATAAAAAAAAATGATGTCATAATTTTATTTTTAAACTGTGTTTAATGTAATTTTCTCTTATTTTAGCTACCTCCAGAAGTACAAGCAAAAGTAAGAACCTATGTTGCACAAAAAGGTCGGATTAGTGAAATGCCAAATACCGAAGTTAGGAGCATAACTGTTCCAATATCTACCTTTCCCCCAACAGCTATGGTTTACAATGTTGCAAAGCCAGTAATAGATAAGCAGGATGACGACAGTGATGATGATTCAAAGCCTCCTGTAGATGTAGTATCAGCAGCTATCATGGCCAAAGTTTTAGAAGATAGAGAAAAAGAAAGAATATTCGCTCGTCATTGCACTACTTGCACATGCCATAGAAGTGTTTTGAAAGTTGATTCTGAAACACAG
Organism: Eupelmus azureus; assembly: GCA_030522685.1. Taxonomy (NCBI): domain Eukaryota; kingdom Metazoa; phylum Arthropoda; class Insecta; order Hymenoptera; family Eupelmidae; genus Eupelmus; species Eupelmus azureus. The sequence continues at coordinate 5,399 of JAPYZA010003032.1, read as the reverse complement.
ACCGTAGATCAAGATGAAAGGCTTGGTAGTACTAGAGATTACTTCAGTAAGATTGATCACAATGATTTCAAAAATAAAAAGAACAATGCAGAATTTTTTCACTCAGATATTCGAGAGATGAATTTGAATCACAATAAAGGTCATTCGCGAATAAATGATTTAAACGCAAAGCGTGCTACCTTTCACTGTATAAATGAAGTTACAGAAGCCAAACATAATATTAATTCTGAAAATTCAAAATTATCTAATCAATACAACTTGAATGCCAAAAATTACTTGAATCTGAAAAATTCCAGTAAATTCAGAAGCACCTCAAGCGAAGTTAACGGTAAAGAGAAGCCTAAATCCATAAACGACGAAGGTCGATTAGAAGACCTAACGCAACAAAACGATAACAAAAAATCAACGAGCGAAAAGTTATCGAACGAATCGAAGAATTTCGATGACCAGGCCAAGATAGACATGATAAACGAGCGTCTATGGAAGAGCAGTTGGATGAACTCGAAAGTCCAGCTGAACTCTAAGGATAGCCAGGTGCAGCTGGACGTAATAAACGAGCGGGTCTGGCGGAACAACAGTAGTAAGAAAATTGCAGAGAAGCCGGCGACTCGACTGACGGTGATTGAAGTAAGGAGCTCGGACGATTTGACGAACGACAGCGAGAAGGCGACTGATCCAAGCAGCGCGGCTAGCCCTAGCTGCAGCAATGATAGTGCGCTGATATCATCGTCTGACCCGTCGAGCTTATCCAGCGACCCCGTTCCTATCGTCAACAAAAAGGATCGACCGAGCAGCGGCAGTAGCACAGGTCCTAGAAATTGCTTAGTACGAGTGACTCCTGGATCAAACAACATCCTCCTCGATAATCAGGTGTCACCCTATCAAACGGTTCTATATACTAGTGGTTCTAGCAGGCCTAGCACCGCTTTGGTGCACCTCGCCAAGTCCTCCAGGTCCGGCAGGTCAGCCTCGATTAGCAGCGAAGAGAACGCGCCGGCTTGTAGCATGCAGCATGACAATGCTTTGCAGCAGAGGGTGGCCCAGTGGGTGGACACTCTTGATAATCTCGAGTCAGCCTCGCCCTCGCCTTCACAGGATCCGCTCTTGCCTAAAGGTAATCAATCTACGAAGCTTGCCGCAACCAAGCAGCAGGCCGACTTGATGACCTTTGAGATCTCTAGCGATGAAGAGTTCAGAATCAGTAGCCCGGCAAATCTGACTAATCAAATGGAGGAGACTTACCTGAAATTGGCGGCTAGTCTGGAGTCTACGAGCTTGAGGTCCGGACAGGAGTCGCCGGATATTGATATTATGACCATAGAGAAGTACCGGAAACTGCAGAAACGCAACTCCTTCAAGAATTCCCAGGTTGTCAAACACCCCAATACCTAGTTTCACTGGACGATACGTTGTAATTTATCGTTTAACTCTTAAGGCATAAACATGTATAGCTGCAATCGCGTATTGCACTCATGACTGACAATGCATAAGCGCCAAAATCACAACTAATTGTTGAAGTTAAGGAAATAATTTTTTGTTTAGGGTTACTCAATTTTGTAAGCATTTTCTTGCAATTTAATTTATCTTTGTACATACGTTACGACTCGCTTAACTCTATACAAAATAGAAGGATTTTTACTACAGCTGATTTAGAAAGATTTATTGTTGTCAATTGAATCGTTTAAATATAATTATTTTCTATTCGATTTTAATGGACAGTAAATATCTGCATAAGAAGTTCCTTCTAGGTGTAGGAAACAAGAACTTTTATAAAAGGGCCTACGTTATTCAGTTTTATTTTTGTAGATCATTAAAATATTGCTTCTGTGTCTTTTTTTCTCTTTTATTAAACGAAACATATCTAGAAAAATAGAAGTAAATAAAATTTGAAATTTAAAAACAAAAATAATTATTTATATTGATACTTTTGGAAAATACTCAAAATTAAGAACTGAGTACGACTTCGAGGCTCTTATCACTTTATCTAATATAAAATAGATGCTGTAATTATTTGAATGAAAAATCAAGTCAGGGTATTTGATTTTCAAACAAACATTTCACTTGCAGATAACTGATGTTGATAAATTTAATTTGTACAATTCTTAAAATCGCTAAGTAAATTAATGTGTAAAACGAAAAGTTACAAAAATTTATATCAATTATAAGAAAATATATCTATCTGTGAGAATATAAAAGCAATTATCTTCGTTTTAGCTTTGTTTGCATGATATAAAGATAAAGAAAAGCGAAATGATTTACAAACGACATTATTTGATATTCAAAAGAAATATAAAACGAAGCAGAAAGTTTCTAATTCCAAATAAGGAAAACGGAAAATCCTCACTTAAATATTATATCCACACAGTGTAAAAAAAAGTTTATAGAGCAAAAGTGAGTGTATTTCACAATAATTAGGAGCTATAGTGAATAAGCCAATAGAATAGGCTGTTTAATCGACGACGCGTTCGTCTAATTTTGTATCGTTCGAGTGGGTAACAACTAAAGGCGTACTTGAGTTGGGATTAGTATATACGATATACATATACAATTTCACTTAGGATCATTGTTCTTCGTACAGCGGCTTCCTTCGAGTTCGACGTGAGATTAGCTTCTTTTAATAATTTTTTAAAGGCATTCTACGTAGGCTACCTGTTCGGTATGTCTCATCTCTAATGCAAAACTATGACGGTTTCAAATTTTCCGACTTGAGTTGTGTAAATATAAAATAGAGAATTAATTCCTGTGTACATTTGAACATATCTAGAGTAAATCCAAAAATGAAATATCATCGGTTGTCGTAGCGTCTTCTGAGGCTGAGACATATAAAAGAAAAAATTGTACGTATTTATGTATGTGATACATATAGCCACAAGTAGAAGTAGACTTATTTAAGGAAAAGATAAGCGAGATATTTTGCTATATCGTTATATATATAGTCGACAAATGCACAAACCTCTAGTCTGGCGTCGAACTCCGCAAACGCTGCGAGTATTTCTTCGAATGTTTGCCAAAAGACAAATAATTATGAGAAACAAAAACTTCGCTCTTAACTTAGCTAGGACATTTTGATAACGACGAAAAAGGAACTAGTACAATTCTCCGTTGTATGACAATGTAGCTGTGAGAAACTTTTATGTAAGTGTATATATACATATACGCGTATGTAACGTATACATATACCTATAGGTGTAACATGCCTCGCCACCCTTTATATATCGAACTCTCCCGGTGAGTCTAATTAAAGTTACACGCGCATTAAAGGCGAGAGATGCTGCAGTTTCGCTTGCAACTTCTTATGCGAATGCTATACGTATTTTTAGCTTGTTACGAGCTTCTGCCCGTTTAGGCCTATATTCGGTTTGACAGAGGTGCGCGTTTTAAAATCGGATGTTGGCTGCGCGATGATTCAGGTAAAAAATGATGAAATTTGATTAATTCTGATGTATATCAAAAAATGTTGCGAAATTTCGGCTGCCTTGCTTTTCTACAATTCGTTTTAGTTACATCTGTAAAATTGCAATTCATTAATTTTTTGTAATTGATGAATCGCCAAAAAATCATGAAACGCGCGTGTTTCAAAAGCAAATTTGCGATTATAAAATATTGTACTGATTGCACCAATCTGTTTTACCAAACAAACATCATTTTTCATGTGTGGATTGTGCAGCCGAGCCGCGGTTGTAATGTAATGAGTTGAATTTGTAAATATGAAATGAGTTTTATGAAATTGAATTAGGTAATCGGTGAATTTGAATTTTTCGCTAATCTTTTTTCATTATGCTCGGCTTTGAGAAAACACGCGATAGTCAATTTTTGACTGATCTATCGTTTTGCCGATAGCTTTAACGCCACGCAAACAAAGCAATTGTTGTTCGTTTTAACGAAAGAAAAAATAACGCTTGAAAAAAAAAATCACGAATTTATAAATAAAACGATAAATACTAAATGTTTACTATTTATCGCTGTACTACCGCGAGCAAACAGAAAACTTGTACCGTGCATGCAGCTTTGCGTTTCTTTTATCTGTTTATTAATTTCTTTGAATGGGGAAAGTAAAAGACTCGTGAAGCCAGTATTATTATAAATAAATGTGGTCAGATGAAAATGTATGACAATACAGTTATGTATTAGACGATGCTTTATAAGCAGTAGCGTAATTACTTTCGATATGTAATATGTGGATTGCAAAAAAAAGAAAAAAAAAACTGAATCGAGCGATATTTTCGACCTAACGGCGCGAACACGTCAATTTCATAACTTTTGTTATGTTATGTTACATACATATATAGCTAGTATAAGTTAAGTAACTCGGTGCATCACTTTTCATTTAATATACTGTTAATTCAAATAAACATTGTGATAAAAAATAACATCGATTTCTTTATTTTTCGAAAAAAAAAATCAAGCGTTCGCGAATTTGCGCAACGCCGATCGATTGCGCATACATACCTACACAGTTTAATAAATTGTGCGTGTTAGCGATAGATAAAATTATACTTTATATATTCGGCGTAGATAGAATCAATCCGGACTTGTTTAATCTAAATCTTGAATTTATGTTAGAAAGTAGACATTTATATTTCCAGCTTTTCGCTACAGCTTCTTATAAACGTGAAATCAAAACGTTTTTGCGTCATTATACTCGCTTCCTCGATACAGATTTCTTTCTTCATAACTGCTTAATACAAATTAATCGTCCTGCACTAAACGATCTAAAAACATTAAACATACATTTCCCTCAGCGCTTACGCATAAGCAACCTCACACATCCCGCATCCGACCAAACAAAGATCGCCGAGCCAAAAAGCCCATAAATCCAGCACCCCGAAAAATCAACGCATTATACACACCCCCAAAGCATAGCTCCACACACACCGGAGGCAATGACATGATAAATCAGTAGATCGCCGCCTCCTGCCGTTATCACAGCATTATTTAAAGCGGAATCGCGTGCACATGCAAAGTGCAACCCACACACACACAGACACACGCTTATACATTGGATTCAGTTCGGTAATAAGGCCGCAAGGCCGAGCCCTGCCTGCTTGCGTTCAATCAGGCTAATGTTCCGATAATTCGGTGCGCGCGCGCGAGCGCTGGTTATATAGCCTTCGCGGCTGCTGCTACTTCTTCTTAATGAATGAATGTACGGCCTCGCCCCTTTATAGCCCGTCGGAAGTCGCGCCGCGCGCGCCGACATCATCGCCGCAAAGGCCTTTTAAATTGGACAGCTGCAGGTGTGTATATAGCGCGATGACGGGAGGGATTTGGTTCGTGGTTCGCTTTTGCTTTTTTTTCTTGTATCTTAGGTGGTGGGGCTGGAGGGTGGGTAAGCGAGCCGATTAATCGCTAATTTATTGCACCATACGCGCTGAGTGAGTTTTTTTTTGCGAGGGTGG
>JAPYZA010003031.1:0-15869 GCA_030522685.1 Eupelmus azureus | reverse complement strand
CACACACACTCTTTTGCATCACGTCTGACTTTGCTTAACATACATAAAGTGCATAATTGCGATTGTATTTGTATATACCACGTTAACACACATACACACATTGAAGAATCGATATCGTTACTATTATTACGGTAGATCTTAAACTTTGACAAAACAGAAAACAACGTCACACGCATGATTATAAGAAAACAGCAAGGACGCATAACCCATTTAACTTCGCGAGTAGAGAAATAAAAACAATTAAGTTCTTAAGTAAATTATAAACGCAGTACAGATGTAAGGAGCTTTAGGATATTTCTTATTTACTGTCATTTATAATATTCTCATAATTTTATAAGCGATTCAGACTCATATTATATTGTATATCGAGTCGTGCGCGCGAAAGTTGTTAAATAAATCGAGGAAAAAAAGCGAACCTTTTTCTAGATTGTATATGTATGTAGGATAGAACGGAAAAAAAGCGATCGCAAGCCGGTCACCATTGCAGCATGTATTGGAGACTTAGTCGCGCAACCGGCTCTCATCACCGCCACGTATCCTTTAAGGGCCTAGAAAGCTTTTTGAGCGATCGCGAGGCTAGACCGTCAAAAGTCAAGTCTCTCATCGCGGCATTCTAATCGGGCTTTGTATTCGATTTAATCATGTAAATTTTTAAAAAAGTATCTCCTCTATATCAACTCTATCACTCTTTTGTATATCATTTGTAGCTAGCTATTCTCTCACGCAATCATACATCACTCGATTTCGATGTACTTCGTAATTTAATTATTCTAACGCATCACATCACCCTATACTAAAAAAAACGAGTCATTCTTTTCGCGCATCTGCGTTTCCCTCACATTTAACGATTGTACGCTAAAGCAAAACTGGAATGCATCTAACGAATGTATGTGTCTGCAGTATGAACAAAAATTTTTTAATCGAGCGAGTACGGATTAATAGAGGCAAGAACGAACATAATATTTCAAGTATTACGCGAAGAAGCCTACAGGTGTATTACACTACACTTACGATGCGCTGCACTTATATGTGCATGCATGTGTGCCCGGTGTTGTTTACACGAATCTCGATTCCTTTTTTTTCTCCTTATCGGTGACTCGTCCATTTCAAGTCACGTCCACCAGCTGACGTTTGAACAGCCATACGAGATAAACGGTGTTTGACAATGAGTTTAGTATGTGATTAGTTGTCCCATCTACTGAAAAAAGAAGTCAAGATTCGTACGTATTCAATCGTCGGGTACGCAATTATGCACGTATACGTATTTGCTCGCGTACATGTATATGTAAATAATCTATATTTTATTAACGTCTCTTCGATTGTGTAAACGATGACTATTCAATGTATTTTTTCAAGATGTAAGAACATTTTTTTGTAATGTGCACAAGGGATACACGCGGGGATCCTTGAGCGTGGCAAAAAGCTTTTGAAAGTTTATATTTGCGAAAAAACAAATAGGCGATCGTTCGGGTGCCTTTGATGGGATCATATCTTTTGCCGACAATCGGCAGAAGCGTAGTGTCCTGCTTTTAGTGAGGAAGGTTTTTGAATAGCGAATCACAATTTGGAAAAGGGCAAGTTTTGAAAAAACGCTAACGAATGGGATGTTGTTAAAGTTTAAAGAATAAAGTAAAAAGAAGTATAGACACTTTGTTGCATGTGAAATGATAACAGAAAAAACATTGAGGTGACGTGTGTTATATATATGTGATATATTGGCGCGAAGTGAAGTTTCTAAACGCTCCTATGTAAAATCGTAATCGTAATTATCGCTAATCGAAAGCCACTAATTATAAAATAAAAAAACAATCATAGCTCTAATGAAAACTATTTATTATATTAATTGTGTATGTTTTAAGATAGGAGAGAGTGTCTGTGTCGACGGTAAGGGATGATCAAGTAACGTTGTTTTGTTTTTTTTATCTCAAGTATATACATAAGTCTCAGTTGATTCCTGTATATTCACGCTAGATTTGTTTTTGTAAGTCTGAAAAAAGTTTAAGCATTTCGAACAATTTTTAATGAAAAAGAAACGAGTGATCGACGGAGAAAATTGGAAGCTCGGCGCCTCAGAATAAAAATATGTAACATGTTCAGATTATATATAAATGTGTATAAGAAGAGTTTCCAATTTTCAAAGTCGACGGTGAACTAACGAGAGATCACCCCTACTAAGCCCAACACAAGACTGTTTATTACTATTCGGTGTTATGCAATGGAAGTAATTTCAATCACATGCAATTTCTTCCTTCGTTTGTTTTCTTTTTTTTACATTATAGTTTGCTCGACATGTACATAAAAAACAATACAGATTAGGGAACATGCGTGTAACTGCGTTTATGTTTCGTATAAAATAGTCAGGACTACCTGCAGAACAACAATGCGAATGGACTAAAAAATTAAAGTAGTACACTTGAAAGTTTCATATTTGTAACGACATTGAAATTAAAAAATTAATAACAATCCGATTGAATTTGATACTTGTGTCCACGAAAATGTCATAATTTATAAATATTGTATTTGACTATTTATAAGCGTCGACTGGAATAAATGTGACCAGCAATAAAACTTTTTGTTATTAATTACTTTCTTTTACCCATCATTGCAATACCACTTCTCATAAAACCAAACTTAAAATAAATCCAAATAAATTAAATTCAATTTAAAAATATTATTTTACAATTATAAACTTTGCTACTTATGAGTCTTCAAATAGCCTTTTTTATAATTTTAATTTTATGGAAATGAAAAAATTATATTTCTTATTATATATATTTTATACAATTATTAGTTAACAATTATTTAGATTTCAACATACTTTAATTGCGTAATACTTGAAAGTTTAATGATAAATTTTTATTTATGTAATTTTACATAATTATTTACTTTATTTTAAATGATATATAAATACGTTTTTCTATAACATTTTAACTCATAAATTAAACTGTAATTCTCATATTACAATTGTTATATATATATATTTTGTTTTAATTATTACAATTGATTTATTGTGTCACTAATTATTATGATGTTTAGAGCTCTATTTTATGCGCAATATTACGTGAGAATTACGTTGTTAAAATAAAGTACTTTTTCTGTATGAAAATATTAAAAATATATTATCAACATAATTATACAATCGATAGATTTAATTATTTGAAAAAAAATACGCTTAAGTATGTCAGGGACATGAGCGCCACGTGCGCGTAACTACAAGTATATATACAGTGGATGCATATCAAGATAGATTCTAGTTGACACAGTTAGAGAACAGGTAATAATTAAGTGACCTTCCTTACCGACTATCGAATCTGCATTGCCGATATAATACGTGCTTTAAGCATCGTATGGTAAATTTAATGAGCAACTGTAGGCAAGTTACCGACTGATGTTAAAATCGTAAATTTTTATCAAAAGTTGGTACTTAATATTTCATTATCTACCGTCAATATTTATTTTTGCATATAATTTAAAACTATTTATTTAAATAAAAAACTCATGAATACATGTTTAATTATTTCATAAATAATTATTTCATAATGATTATTACATTTTTATAACTTTTGACATCAAAGAAGAAAATTATAACGATTTCGTTTATATGTATGTCTAATTTAAGATAGATGGCGCAATCTTTAATTTAAAGACTCAAAATTATTATAGTCAACGAATATTTAACGTTAAAAATACATTTGAGATCAAGTACATTATGGATGTACAATCACGTATGAACAAGTATAAAATTTTATTAAATTTATTTTGTCGATTAAAAAAATATTTGCGACCAAGGAAAAATTTGTTTAATAATTTGCATTTTATTAAAACAACAAAACAATAATAAACTATCACTCACAAAAATAACAAAAATACAACATCATCAATTTTCACCATCAGCGAAGCCCAAAAATCCATTATGAATTTCTCACGGCAAAAATCACAATCTATTTCACCAGCCCCACAAAACTTGCAACTTTTTGCCCTCACCCCTTTCTCCCCGACCCCCGTTCTGAAATTCCCCGTCAAGCAAGCGCCACTGCACCAAAGACAGCAGTAGCAGCAGCAGCAGCCTTTCGGAATCCGATCGCAGAAATACTTAGGCACGGCGTGTCCCTCATTCCGCGCATCATCGTACACTCGTCTCCAGCCATTGTGTTTTTCTCCCTCTCTCAGCTCGGCCAACTTTTACGAACGTCATCGTCGGGACGACAATTCCTCCCGAAAGAATTTAAATTAGCGCTCGCGCATATACAGAGGAGAGCGCGCGCTAGGGCAGCCACCGAGGAGGGGGCTAAAATTAATTGATTTATGGACGAGGATCGGCGATGCGTGCGCCTAGGCCTGGAATTCGCGCGCCGCCAATTATATGTATACGCGAGCGCAAGAAAAATCCGAGAGTATCCGACTGCTGTACATCTGCGCGCGTGTCCGTGTGTATATATATACACACGTAAAGAGTAGTCCCTTTGGCCTCTCTCTCTCTCTTTCTCTCTCTTTCTCTCTCTCTCTCGTGGTATAGGAGAAACAATTTAATGGCCGCTCGCGCTCGCCGCGCTTGGAAACGCCGATATTACTTAATTGAAGCGGAGTGATTTATTGCCCCGCGGTCGGCGCGCGCTGAGGAGCCGGGCCCCGAAGAAGCAAAACGAGAATTCCAGAGACTCGCAGAGAGAAAGAGAGAGAGAGGGCTTTGTGCATGCGCGTACGATTAGCACTAAAAGATGTAACGACCATTGTAATCCGAACGGCGCTTGAATATATTCCCGCTTTTTTCTCCCGCCGCTTAAAATTCAATCGGATTCCTTTGACTTTTCGATTAAAGTGCTAATCGCCCGCTGCCTTTTTTACTTCCGGCCGTTATTCGCTCGTCCTCCCAGAGGATACTTAAGTAGACTAAAGTAATGAGAAGCGTTAAGGATGGATGCGCGCTATTTACCGATATTTCTCGAACGGCCCCTTCCTTAAAAAAAAACAAAGTCGCGCACGCGAGTTTCAATTAACAACGGAGCGACGCTGCGGATAAATCGATCGTTTCCAGCTCGAGCTTGTTCGTATATATATACAAAGAATATCGCGTGCGAGCTAATGAGAGTAATCACTTAATAAAGGCCGAGAGCGCAGCATCGCGTGACGCGCGCGCCTTTATAACGACTCTGTGGACGGCCGAAAAATAATATTTGACTTTTGAGGTTTGTTGTTGTCGGGCTGCTTGCCGTGAAACATCTCGCGCCCCGATGGACGGCCCGGCGCTATTAATTTTCAATTTCTCGATGAGAGCGAGCCGAGGAGCGATGAGAGCGGACGGGAGAAGGTTGAGAGTTGTGGGATGGATTTGAGAACGTGATGCTGGTTGGTTTTTGTTTTAAGGGGAATTGTATAGAGATGGGTATTGTTTTCGGATATTAAATGTTTGCGAATTTTAATGTATTGAAAGGTTGATTTGGATTTTTTTAGAGAATAAATAATAGTCCTGCTCGTCAAAACAAAGCAACCTCAAAAATCTATTATGTTTGAAAGTCTACTTTATTTTACAACAAAAACGAACTCCTTAGTTTCCATACCCAAACCATCAAAACATTTCTCCCAGAAACAGCCCAGATTGCCCTCTGACCCTTTTTCGACAAAAGCCGCTTTGTCCGCGATCGATTACTTATACGTCAAAAAATGTGTAACATCTTGCGCTTCACTCGCCGCTAAACCGTGACATTCAACAGCCGACCTTTCTCCTCTTTTCCCACATGCAGAATCAGAATCCACGCGCTATCATCTGTCATTCAACTTTAAAGCGTCGAAAAAACGACAGCTCCCCTCAAAAAGGGGTACAACAGCTCCTACCATTAAATACGAAAACAGATGCACGTGCGCATTAGCATGCGTATTTCTGGCATCGCGCGATTAAGTATCTACATACCGCGGCCGACAATCATCGAAATAAATGAAAATTCGCTCGACGAGAAATCGCGGCGAATTTTCCACACATGAGCGCCGCGCGGACGTATCATCCATCAAAGCCTCTGGCGTCGGCGCGGAATTCAAGTGCTCGAATTCGTCCTGTAGATTCCCAAAATCCATTTGTCATCAGGCCTGGGGATCCTTATGGGAAATCGTTTTTTTAACTCTCCCTCCCTGCTTTCTTTCCATTACAGGCGCGGCTGCTTCCTTTTTTCAAAGCCGCTCGATTATCAATGCGCGTTTCGCGATAAATACGTTTATGCTAATCAGGAGGATTCCCGAATAAGAAGGGATTTTAGCAGCTGATCGTTGCGCGCATCCTTTGAAAAATTCCTCTCCACACTCGACGAGCCCGTTACGAGTTTTTCGCGCAGCTTGCCTCCTTATTTGCATACGGATAATACCTCCGAACGCGGATCTAACGTTTCCTCGCTCTTTATGCGCGAAAGGGTTGAAAAAAGGAGGCGCGCCTTGAATGGGAAGCCAGCGCGCGGATATGGACCCCCGGTGAAAATCAACAATTTTAGGGACCGGTGTGCGCACGAAATTCTAATTCAGCGTTAGAAAACGGGACCCTCGGATTTCAAGTTTTACGCGCGCCGCCCGATTCGTTACCTACACACACGGCCTGCCAGGCTAGGAGCGCTTTTTTTAACGAGATGCGAGGCTAGAGCTCTCCTAGGAATCGTAGAAAATGATAAGCAGACGTCCTGATTTGAATAAGGACGGGAGCGCGGCATATGGGAGATTATTCATCTTCTCGCTCTTCTCTCCCTTCTTTTTAATTCTTCCGCGTCTCTTTTTTTTCACAAAAGGTGCCTGCGTAACCCGCTGCCGTGTAACGGGTTATACCTGCGCGATCCTGGGAAAAACACACGGAGCGCGCCTTTTTTTCGGGTAGCGGAGGACCCGGATGCTTCCGCCTTTCCGTGAGCGTCTGCTGGTAGACGTAAGGGTTATGCGCGTGTTTTCGAATAGATAAATATGGTTTTTTTATCCCGAAACGCGCGAGGGGCGCTTCGAGTTGGTATTTGAATTTTATTGAAAGGCGATATTTTGGATTCTGTTTTTGGGTGACGTATTATGCATGGCAGAGGTATTAGTAAAGTAAATGCTGACAAATCGTTTTTTTCCTTCGACGTGTTTTTGAATAAGGTTCTTTTTAGCGATACTATAAATCATAATAATAAAATTAGTTTACCGACGCAGATGGCATTAAAATAAATAATAATATGTATCCGATTGAACAAAAGGGCCAATGAAAACAAAACTTTTAAAAACAATTACTCAAAATACCAGCATACGACCTCTTGCAACGTCAACCATCTTATTAAACCCAGACAAAGTTAAAAGCACAAGAGCCCACCGAATTCCCAGAACTGCGTAAGAGCATCGAATCACACGTCCCTCATTTTCCCCCCTGTGGTCACCGCAAAGCTGCAGAAACCAGCTCTCACGGCTGCTTCGCAAAAAATAGCAGACCATGCACTTGTCTATTTCCTAGATCGCGTCCCGAACTTTCCCCGCGAAGGAATCGGTCCCGATTGCCCCGCGAATTCGCCCTATATGTGTGTCCTGCTGCACGTGTATCATTACGGGCGCAGACGCGTGCAGGTAGTCATTTTCGTCGCTCCCTTTTTTCTCGTCTTTCGCCCTCGACGCGCGCATCCTCGCAGCGTTTGTCTATCTGGGAACTTTTTCCGCCTTATTCTGCGGCAAAGCGATACGCCGAATCTAGCCGGATGGATTTTAATGAAGGGGTCGGAGGTCCGCGCGTTCGTTTCGACGTCTGGATTTGCCGGAGATTGGGGAAATTAGTTGGGTATTGAAATAAAAAGAGCCAATGGTGATACGATTTGTAAAACTCTTTTTATAGTGCTAAGAATGTTGTAAGAAACAGTTTGTGTGTTATATATGATGAAATGTATAGAATGACTTATAGCTTTTAAAAAATTTTTACACTTATTACTATATGTATACCTATGTATAACTAAGCCTAATTCCAAACATCCCAGACCATTTAAAACTACCCAAATCCCGCATAAAAATACATCAGAGTAACGCATCAAAAAGCCAACTCTAAACCGAATTCATTTTTCGTGTTTTTACAGGATTTAGACCCAGGCAGACACGGCCGATTTCTCATCCCTCCATTGTGGGGCACACCAGGGCACAATGGCTCCGCGAAACCAACACCGTCATCCTCGTCCACACAGCGACATATCGAAGATCTATACACGCACGCAGTGTCAAACTCGATTCAAAGACCGGCGCGCACGCCCGCGTAGTGCTTAATCCGATGGGGGCTGAGAAAGAAGGAAAAAAAGGCGCTGGCGGAGGGAAAGGACCGCTGGCTTTGTGATTCGATTTTTCCCGAGCTGGAAAGCTGAGGCGCTCTGATATTATGCAATTATATAAAAATTTCTATGGACGATGTTGGTTTTTTTTAGTAGATGATTGTTTGCGTTTTGAATTTTAAATGTTTATTGTTATTTAATGATGTTTCGATGTAAATATAAATAGATTTCTTTATGTAAGCCCAATTTAATAATCCATTACTTAAACATGTTTCAATTTTCTTCGTAACATTTACTTGCTACAAGATAAAGGACTTATCGTACTTTCAAAACTCGAATTAAATAAATTAGAAACCAACTAAATCGAATTAACTTAGAAAGTCGGAGAGGCCCGGGTCAGAATCCCATCAAGCGTATACATTTTCTGAATATCATCAATAAAATAAATGTTCGTCATCTTTTTGATTTCAAGGCGCGGAATGCTTACAGCGTATCTTTCTCTCTCCAGAGGAGCGCTTTTTCAGGCACGGATTTTGATCCCCCTCTCGTCTATATACCACCTACACGGGAGTCATGTAGAAATTACATGACATGCAGTTTCTCCGGGACTTTATCCAAGAGGATCTAATATTATTGTACGCATTGTCGGGCTCTTTGTATTTGTAAGACGCTTTCCTCCGCGCCTCGAGATACGGAATCGACGTGTACATTTTTCACTTTTGAATTTCTGATCCGTCGCTCAGAAAAAAATAAATACCCCTTCGAATTCCCGCGGTCGCTCGTCTACGTATCGCTGCTCGCTCGCTTAATAATAAAGATAATTAATGTGCGAAAACTGAGAGCGAAGCGACGACTGCCGGTGATGTAATTCTTATAAAATCGCGCGCATACTTTTGGCCTGCGCTTTCTCTTTGCGGGATTCGTCTGTACTCTGCGAAGGACTAGCTTGACAAATTTGCTGCGTTCACAAAGCGCGCATAATGGATGAATCTGGGCTAGAAGAGGACAGTTTCAGGTCTGACACTCGATGGATTGGATGATCTTAATCTGTACTTTCTGAATGTAAAAAAGTGAAAAATCACTTTTTCTATGAATTTCGTCACTGATTCGATAAGTTATACATGTGTCACTCTAAATAAATTTTGATAGAAATTATACTAAACTTTTACGATGTTTCTTACTAATTGTGTATATTTTTTACGTAATTACTTTTAATAATAGCATAATAGATCTAGCTATGAAATACCAAATAAACACTCAATATAAAAAAAAAATTTTTTTAATTCGTTAATTAGCTACTTATTTTTACCTTTTAACTTATTTTTATTTTCAACTTACTCAACTATATACTAAATAATCGTACTTTTAAAAAATCTTACCTTGATTGGATTGAACTCACGACCTCGAGTACGTAAAGCTGGAAGGTATTACCAATCACATCATTGAAGCATCTTTCGCATCATTATTCCAGTCGTTCGTATGCCATATACTGGTCTGTATAAATTATATTAATATTTATGTTTTTATAATATCATAATGAACTGATATATAATGACATTATGTGAAAGAAATTATTAGTTAGAGAATATATTAAGTTATTAATATTAATGCAAAGTTAAGTTCTAAAAACATAATGTCACTAATTTTTTACAGTAACATTATTAGAAATTACTTTTTTCTTTTTTAGTCATCAGATATTTGTACTCTTTGTACTTGAATTGCTCAGAAACATTATCGCATTTAATCAAAAAATAAAATATATTATTTACGAAGCATAAAAGTGTATATTTTGCGCGTATTTTTAGTGGCTACACAATTTTTACTCTGCTGGACGCAACACTTATAAATACTATACATTAATATTCTTTATAAATTAAAAAAAATTAATTTTTACAGTAAATCTCATAAATATGAGTCTATCTTAGCATTAGTAGATAAAATAATAATTATTAGAAGATTCTATAGTCCGTATAGACAACAAGAACATTACCGTCCACCATAAAAAATATTTGGCCAATTAAATGTCCTCAGCATCTCTAGTATATTAAACTAGTAAAACTTCATAACAATCGTATACAAAGATAAATTTTCAAATTGCATTATTCAAAACAATCCCACACCACCTAAATTTTTCCCTCTCAAAAATCCATAAATTCAACCCAAGTCAAAACACGTACAAAAACTCCCAGCCAACTCTATACCCCGATCTATCCTCCACCCTATCGCGCACTCCGCCCGTATAAAACCTCGCTCCTCTCACAATGCTTTCTCTCTCCATCAACGATCAAATCAAAAAAGCCAGCGGAGGAGTGCATGACCGTGCAGGCGTACATATCGCGCTGGCATCTTGCAACCCCCAGGAAGAAAAGAAGAGAGAGAAAAAAGCGAGTACGCGAGTTCACGCGCGGCGCACGAAAAATCCAAAATCTTTTGAGAAAACACAGCTGGCCGCTCGCGAGGGGGCAGGTAAGATTTTTCAATTTTACGGGCGCGCAGAGAGGGAGAGAGAGAGAGAGAGAGAGAGAGAGCCAGAAGCCAGCCAGCCGAGCGGAGAAAAGCGAGAGAATGGGGTGTATATACGCGCTCGGCACAAAAAGCGCTCGTAGGTAGGTAGATATCCCTTTATATAGAAATCGCTGGAAAAAAAAAGCGGGAGGGGGGCCTAACCCTAGCGATGTCATCTTGCGCAATTTCGCTCGCAGTCTCTAAAGTCTCTCTTTCTCCCTGGCATTGGACGCGGAATCAAAGGGGTTACGTACGCTCTACCTGTCCGCGACTGTTTTCGGTTCTCGGGTTACTAAAGACGCCCGGAAATCCAGAAATCGGCGAAGGGCCCGCTTTTTTCTCTTTTCTATCGCTCGGGATCATTGTAGCTTGACACTTGACCGTCTCTCGTATTTTTTTCTCTCCACGAGAGCTTATACAGGCTCGGGGGTCCTTAACCCTCTCTCTCTGTGTCAGCTGTACGCCGCGACAGCTGTACGAGTTATACGAGAGCCTCGTTATGCGCGCCGTAGTGTTTTTATTGCGGCTGTGTGCGTGTGAGAGACGTCGATAGTGGGTGTGTGTGCGTGAGCGAGTGGGATTTTTTGTGTGGCGATTGGATGCAAATATGGATGTATTGGCTGGATTGGGAGTTTTGATGGTGTATGCATACGCGGAGGGGAGTTTTTCCTTTGAATTTTTATAGCTAACGAGGTGAGGTTCGTCGTTGAGGCTGAAATTTATGAGAGCTGCTGGGTGAATCGATAGAGAGCCTGCCTTTTTTATGAAACTCGATAGTTTGACTTGATTATGATTGACGTCGATTTAATTATCGGCAGATGGAGTCTGTTGGTTTGGCTAAATAATTACTTCTTTTTTCAAGTTCGATTTGGATTTGAGAAGATTGAATGAAATTCTTGTCTCTCCTAGGCTCTTAAAAGTAGAAAAATATTTGAAACATTTTCCAGATAAGAATACAGAAAACGAATTCAAGTTAATCACAGTCATTCAGACAGTCATACACAGAAACATCTGTCAAAGAAATTTAAGACCGACGAATGTTTCTATTTAACGATGCTCTCGGCGCACTCGTGTGTTTATACTGCACTAAAAATTTTACCTCTTCAAAAACAATCGTATCGTTTAAAGAAAAAAAAAGGCGCTCGCTCGAAAAAAGCCGCGTCGCCGTAAAAACGCTAAATCGAAATCCATAAAAACTTTCACCAGCTTTAACAGCCTCTCTCTCCTCGGCGCCAAACAAAGCTCTCTCACTCTCTTTGCGTTCGAACGCTCCTAATCGTTCCCTTTTTCTCTCACTCTCAATCGTCAATCCCATCCTTTGTTCCCTCACACAAAAATCCCGTAATAGAGCCCGATTTACGCGCATTTCCTCGGCGGCGCAGTCATTGTCCCGGCCTCATCTAGATTCGTTTTTATTGAATTATTCGAGAGAGAGACGCTCGCTCCTTTTGAGCCGCGGCCAAAGAGCTCGCGCGCGCGCACAAAGTCAAAACGTAAACGCGCGAGTACTCGCTTCTCTTTCACGTACGCACGAGCCCATTCAGCGACTTTCTCTTTCTGCAGCGCTCGGCGACGACGTGCCCGTCTCGAAATTCCCAAGATCTATCTCGGCGCTCGTATAAAGGCAGCCCACTCGGCCCCCTCCTCCGTTATATTCTAGATCGAAA
Source organism: Eupelmus azureus (assembly GCA_030522685.1). NCBI lineage: Eukaryota > Metazoa > Arthropoda > Insecta > Hymenoptera > Eupelmidae > Eupelmus > Eupelmus azureus. The sequence goes on along the minus strand of JAPYZA010003031.1, from coordinate 3,451 downwards.
AAATTAAACTTGACTATACATTCACGGACAAACGTGAGCGCGCGCTTATAAGAGGAAATCAAGAGCGCACATGGCTGTGTATATGCATTCCCACGCGGAGGACGGAAACGAATTATCTTGCCCCGTTCGGTTCATTTCACTTTTCGGATGCGCTTCACACTCGGAGAGTTCGTTGCACTTCCTATGCGCGCCACCCGCACCCTCGAGACTTCTGGAGTGGATGCGCGCGCCTAAAGAGTCGGTATACGGAGTCGGAAAAAAATCTTGGCACTCTCGACGTCTGGATGTGTGCGCGCGGACGTGCGCGTGTATAATAGAGCGGGGAAGGACGGAAAAGTCGAGGCGGGGAAAGTCGAGGAGAGAGAGAGAGAGAGAGAGGGATTCGAGTGTGCTCGAGACGCGTGGTTTATGATAATGCGCAGTTTAAAGGGGAATAAATTATGCTCTTGATTGCGTGCTAGTGGAGTGATAACCAAATTTATACTAAACAGAGCTGCTTTTCATTTCTGTATTGGGCTTAATGGGAAATCCAGATGTGTGGATTTGAGTTTCTTGATTGTGTGGTTGTTTATAAGAGTAATCGGGTTGATAAGATGTTAATTAAGCGTTGATTAAAATTTTATTGGATATAAACGAGGCATAATAATTATATGTTGAAATGAAAAATAAGCCAATTATCAAATGTTTGTAAATTAGCATGATATCATGCAGTAATTAAATTTTGTTGTTATTATTCTAAATAAATGATTGTTCTATTATTTAAATTAATATCGTACGAGTGCTTGTTAACTGTACTTATCTGTACTAACAAAAGTATTATAATATTAGTTATTGAAAAAAAGTTTCATAATAATTAAATTAATCAAAATCAAAAAAATATTACTGAAAAATAAGTCATTAAATTGAAAATTCACGTCTGTCAGTTTAAGCGTTTCTGCTTACTGAGGCAAGATAACTGCTTTGAGAAGTAACAGGCTTACGTTCATATATTCCAAAGGAACTTCCTTTCTCTCTCCCATTCCATACACCCTCGATCTTTCCTTCCACTCTTTCACTTATACTTAAATAACTAGTACAACAGATGGCCCGCAGATCGAGTCAAAAACCCACCTTATCAAAAACGCGTACAATTTTAGATTTTCCAATACCACCAGAATGCGCCTCTTTCTGGTCATCGAACTCTCGAGCCAATGCGTCACTTTTTACGGGCGTTGCTGAATTTCTCGAGCTCCATTATAGAATCATTGTTGTTACTCTCGATAAAATTACAATTTTAAGGAATTGTAAAAATGATAATATTTAGCAAAATTGAAAAATAAAAAATATATTAAATTAAAAATAAAGTATTCAATAACAGTTCACATTACCAGCATGTACTGCAAGTAAAATCATTCCAACAATAACTATTTCAAAAGATTCCTTTTCTATAACTTACTTATTTCTATGCACATTAGAAGGAAAGAGAAAGCCAAAAGAAATGCTCACTGCTATACAAGCAATGCACCTAATAATAAATCATTCAAATGCACCCACATGCAAGTGGCGTAAGAAATCCTTTTTTCAACTTTTCTCATGGCCCCGAGGCCTGCTCCGCAGCGGCACACCCGCGCCGTAATATTAGAAAACACTCGAAAAAGCCGTAATTTTTTGCGCTCGATTGTCTCTCCCACACACACCTTTTTACGGCCTCCGAAAATTAAACTGGAGCAGCGCGCAGCTTCCAGACGTTAAAATATACGCTTCCCCCTTCCGCATGAGAATATACATAGGGAGAGGGGAAATCCCGTGCGCTTTCACTCTCTTTCAAGGGTTGAATCTCGACTCGCTGTGTACTTCCGCTCGCGGAGGGTCGTGAGAGTTTCGCGCCCCCGCGTTTATAACAGAACTCTAGAGAGAGAAAGGACCGAGCAGATGACATAAGGAAAAAAGTCGGTCGGGAAAAAAGGCGGGGGCGCTTAACTGGGATTCGCTTTTTTTGTAGGTGAGATTTAGTTCCGTGCGGTGGAGAAAAAATCGAGGGAGCTAATTGTGTAATGTGTTTTTGGAAAGTATGGATTTGTAATGCGTCTTGATGAATTAATGCATTTTAGTTTTTTTTATATAAAATTTAATAAATGAACTGTAATCATATTATTGTTATGTTTGGCCAATCCCGCAGAACTTTTAACCTTACCTGTATATTTTTCCTGGTTGATTTATATTTATCATTTGTTTGCTGTGCTAGGCATGTGAACTAAACTTACTTCTAGACCATAAATTTGATCTAACAAATGAATTCTAAATTTAGTAAAGTATGTGACATCAAGTGTATCGTAAAAACACATAAGAATACAATGTCATTTTATACATTCAAAAAATGTTTCCTCTTGAGTATAATTTTATACATTAATATATTAATAACTTTAGAATCTTTTTATTAAATCATATAAAGAACGTTAAAATTATTCAATATTTAACATGTTTCTTACATCAATTAAATGCCAGAGAAGAATTTTTACAAAAATTACAATACCTGGACAGTAAATCTAACATCGACTGGAAAAATCGAAAAAATTACTATACTATTTATAGAAAATTTTATGATACTGTATAGTAAGTTTTATAAGAAGGATCGTAAATTTTTCTACACTTATAGTAAAGTTTAGTAATCTTTTAGATTTTCTCAGTCTCTGGTAACTTAACAGTCTAGTATTGTAATTTTTCCAAATATTCTTCTCTCAGTGCAACAACGACAAATAAATTTAAAAAAATGTACACCAAAATATTAAAAATTCTATGGAATTTCCCATTTAAAAAAACTATATAATGCAACAACAGAAATTAGAGTACATAATAAGTTGAAACTTAAATTATCCTACCTAATTACTTCTACTCGGCTTATTACTATCATCCATCCACTGTACCCTCCAACGCCTAATAAATCTTCCGCCTTTTTTTAAATTTCAAGAATCTGTCAGAAGTTAATATTATCAACAAAAAAAAAACGTACTTATTTAAAGAGCTCCAAGACCATCGGAGAATCGATTTTTTCATCTCTTTCTCTCTCCATACAGCGGCGAACATGGGAAAAAAGTCTCTGATGATCGAGGCGCGCCGTATATACGCACATACGCGGGCGCGCGGGGCTACTCGAAGGGGAGAGCGCCTGAGAGGCTGGCGATCAAAAAATCGATTAATCATTTTCGTCTTTCTTTGCGCTCTTGCGCTGCTACCCATGATTCTTTAAAAATTTTTTTACCAACAAAAATCGTATCCTTGTTGCGCGACTAGACAATCACTCTGGATGGTTTCTCAAATTTTTGATGATTTCGTTTTTTTTTTCTCTCTCGCTTTCTCGCTCGCTGCAGGACCCACCCTGCTTTGGCTTGCGCGAGCTGTGCAGCCAGGGTCAAAGGGGTCTGCGCGCGATCCATCAATCAGCGGCGACGAAAAGCGTGAAAGAGTTCACGCT
>JAPYZA010003029.1:0-24800 GCA_030522685.1 Eupelmus azureus | reverse complement strand
GCGAGCGAATCGGCCGCGGGTTATGTGTGGGCCGAGCGTGACGAGTGCGGGGGTGGATTTTTATTCGCGGAAAATTTAGTTGGGATTTTGAGGGAGGAAGTGGATTTCACGGCTGGATTTATTCGCGTTGCGGGGGATTCTCGTGCGGCTGGGGTGTTTGGGTGAAGAAATTTGTTTGCTGACGGACGGTAAATAAGATAGGTGTGTGTTTTTTTCGTGAAATATGAATAAGGAAGTATGGGATAATATTTACTTTGAAAATGAAGTTTGCCTTTGGAAGGTAGAGTTCGTGCGTGGCGAATGTTAATAAAAATTTTAATAATTTTTTTATCGCTGGTAAAAAATATAAAAGAGCATCACGACTGGAGATTGCGGAAAGAAACAATTTAAACCCGGCTTTGACGAATGAGAGCACGAGTCGCCAATCCGATGTAATTTCTGCTAACTTTGGCGTACAATAGGTATCTTAGTTTCACCAAGGTCTAGAGGATTGATTTTTTTTTAAATACTCGCGTTTTAGTTTCTATCTGAAGTAAAGGTCTTTGATGTGAAACTAAGGTATAATGCCTTTGAGAAATTTTGTTGTTTTTTTCGCTTGACAAAATGTGTTTTACTTTATCGGCGATATTTAACCGGGTTATGTCTCAAGAAAAGCTATCGTTTCTTATTTTTACTGCAATAAATAAAATGTGTATTATATTGTAATATTATTTTGCGCGTATTAATGTAATAATGATAAATAAAGGATGCATGAAGAAACGAAAAAAGATGAATTATTATTAAATTAATATTAATTTTATTAACAAATATAATAGAATTTATGAGTAGTATAATAAGCCTTTCTTTGAGTTGACATAAGTTTTATGATAAAAAAGAAAAAAGTCAACTCAATTTGAATCTGTTTATGTGTTTATGTTACTTTTAAAATGCAGCAGCAGTTTTAAATTACCAACTTTTTGCAATAACTCAAAGAAAAAACTTAATATTATTCATGCAGTAAAAAGTTGTCGCTGGGTAATCATTTATGTAATGGGCTACATGAATATCCTTTGCATGAAATATTGTAATTATCTCGAAAGTCATAACTTGCAATCCTGTGTAATACTATTATTGCGTAATTGGTGGAATATTTTTCTATTGTAATTGCTGCAGTCAAATAATAATCAGAGTAATATTATTTTTTTAGAGTTTTTTTTAAAGGAAATTTATCGTTTTTAAGTGCGTTTTTACGTTTTTATGTAGCTATTTTAAGCAAGGAATTTTTACAAAACATAAAATACGTGAAATTTGTAAAAAATATTTGAAAATATAAATGTGAGTGAATGATAATTTTATAGTTAATAAAATTATCATTCACTCACATTTTCATAGTTAATTTTTTTTCAAACATCCAGCGTAAGTTTCGAAATGACGCCATTCCTTTGGCTATTTTGCCTATAACTACATATCATTTTAGCTCAATATTCAAAATTAAGAATTTGCATTGAATAGTTTAAAAAGAATAACGCCAGCTTGAACATAAATTGTTACAAGCGAAAATAATACCTGCACATTTTTTCGTTTAAAAGCTCTGAACGATGGCTGCGATAATAATAGCTATCGAATGTTCTATAAAAATACGTGCGCTAAAGACCCTAACTTCAAATTTGACCATTTGAGAAACTTATAAAGGACATTATTCCCTTTGAATCATTAACATTATCTTATACATAGTATATTGAATAAAGCTTCATAAATAATAAATGAATACTTTGAAATTCTGAATAAAGTCTTATAACAAAAAAATGTCTTCTTCATGTCTATTAAATTTACAAGTCATTGAGAATGCGAAGTAGTCAAGTTAATCAAGATCAATTAACTATCATGAACTATAGATGTTTATATTCTTGTATCATGCAATATTCACATTACAAGAAGTGTTTTTAATGGAAAATCAATAAAGCAATACAGTTGCATATTCTTAAACGAGTAAATTTTAATTAAACATCCAAGTAGTGGCTCAACTGTTTCAAATACATGATGGATTATGCACAAGCTGAGCAACTTCAGTACAAAGTTTATTTTAGTTGCTTCAGAAATTATTGATAAACTTTGAGTACAATTTCAAAATTCCAATATTGCTCTCAGTGTTATCACTTTAAACCATAATATTTAAGAAAAATCATATTTTAATAAAATAAATTTTAAGATATAGAACAAACCCAAAGTAAATAATATTGATATAAAAAATACAACATTTACAGTTATCTCAAGCTATAAATATTACTGTTAATCACATAAGATAATAACACGCGCACATCATCACTGTACGTTTATCTTAAAAATCAAACGCCTTCATTAACACGAGCTCCCTCCGCCATTTCAAAATCCAATCTCCAAAACCTAATTCCCTAACTAAACGAGAACTACAAGCCTCAAATATTTTCCCTTAACAAAGTTCCACACATCATAATTACCAAGCCCGCAACTCATCCCCTCCCGTATAGTCATACAATAAGAGCGCAAAATACACACGCCCGCACCGAAATGACGAAAAGCACAAGCTCCAGGGCAAACACAGCTCCCTACAATTCCCGATTTTATCTTCATCTCTCTCATCTCACCGCGCAGCTTAATACGTGTATACATCTGTCATCATTCAAAACTACACCCACACCCCCCGGCTTTAAATTCATTCTCCCACACTGTTGTAAAAAAGATAAACCCGCGCGCAGAACCAGCTTATAATTTCGAATCAAACCCAGATTATAAGACCCTAAAATGTCGGTCAACTCCACGATACAGCTTAAATTTACACACACACACACCTGCGTATATGCATTAGCACAGCTCTCCGCACTTCGCTTCGCATATATACATACACAAGTCCTGCGCACTTGCGCGACCGAGTTATGAGATTACGCTACTCTTGCGCTTTAACGACACGAGAGCTTTTATAAGCTTTCGTTGTCTCTCGAAGCTTGCGCGCGCGGTCAGAAAGCTGCCGCGTGGCCAGCCAGCTGTAACTCGGTTATACACGCGAAATTCGAGAAGCCGAGGCGCGCCGAGTTTTGCCCGCTGATGCGCCAGTGATTTTATGAGCTTTGATGGGATTAGGATCGCTTGCGCTGAATGACGATGAGGGCTCGAGTTTTTTTTTGGTGGGAATTAATTTTAGAGCGAGATGAGTTTTTTGGGTTTCGATGCGTGATTTTACTTTTATATTTTGATCTTTTGTAATTCCAGGTGGGATAGAATACAGACTGGGAGGATGAATATATGTACATAAAATATCCTTTTTTGAATAAAAGTTCTTTGATGTTTTATGCTTTGTGTTTAATTTCAATTTCAAAATCAGGCGCAGGGGAAACGTGAAACTTTTGCAAAAGTAGCGTTAATGAATAATACAGAGTAAGTAAATAATGTAACTTTCTTTGCGCGTATCAAATATATTAAATATATATGAAAATGAGTATATACTGAAATGAAAATATAAATTTCTTTTCATATAAGTAAATATTCTGGGACGATTTTGCGGTTCTCGAAGGAATCTTTCAATATCATTTGAACAGCTTACTCTTGCAAAAAAGTCCAAATAAGGTCGGATATCGAGCGATTTCAAGTGCATTTTTACACCGCGTTGTAAGCGTACCATATTCAGCCGACCACAAGTAGACAGGCTCTAATAACATGCTTCTTTACGTAATCGACGGAATTATAATTATTTTCTCACGTTAAATGTATATCCTCGTAATTGAAACATTATTTACGAACAATCTAAATGTTTTCTATGAAATGTTGCCGGATAAATAATTTCTCTTTTACGTAGATAGTATGAAGGCATAGGGTTGGATTTTATTGGCGTATGAGGAGCTTCAAAAGATTTTTTGGTTAATGTTAATACTTTTAATCACAAAATGATAGTTTCAAGTTATTATTAACATGTAATACACGCATATTATATCTTACTTTTCTCAATAATTATTGAATAAATTTTTACAACGTTTTTATTTAGTTTTTTATTATCCTTTCAAGAATCTAAATACATAAATTATTAAAAAACATTATATAATAAACAGAACTGCCTAACAAGTCTATGTTAAAACGTTCAACTTCACGAACCTTTTATCAACAACAAAGTTGGCAACCCGCCCTAAACTTCAGCACATTCAAAACCCCGTGTAATTTTAAACGACCCCCAACAATCTTAACAAGCCAACATCCACGAAATTCATCGTAAACCTACACATAACATCCGCTCAAAACTTTCCCAGCGAGCCTTCCACGCGATTCTAATATAGAAACAGGAAGGGCGTCCTTATTTCCCTCGGTACCGTGCCAGAACTAACCCGCGCGCACTAAAAAAAAAATCCGCCGCGTACTACATTCCCGCGCATTTATACATCGACGTAAAACCCTGCCCTCCTGCAACACAGCCGCCAATGCACCTCCCCCGGCTTTAAAAACCGCGAGCACGAAAAAATAAAGCTGCACTCCCGCGCGCAGCTGTCTTCTTAAAAAGCCCATCCACAGTGCTGTATAGACTCTCGGGGCGACGAACCACTGCGCCCGCTGCTGCTCCGTCGAAGAAAGCATAATAAATCCCCGCAGCGCGCTGCATAAGCAGCTCCGACGGGGCCGCAATCGATAAAATGCAAATCGTAATTCAATCAGCGGCCATCTCTGCTAATTGGCTCAGCCAGTTTTTAGTCCGCTCGCGTGGCCGAGCGATTGAAAGAACACTGTGCGTTCCCCGCGCGCGACAGCGCAAGCATAGGCACGTATATACACACATGTCTAAATAGATATGTATATAAAGTTGGTATATAGGCGGGAGGGCGAGCGCTCGATGAAGGAGCGCGGAAAAGCTGCGGACTGCCGAAAACATTAGAGGGAGGCCGACAAAATTCTGCACGCGCGTGCAGCTAGCAGCCGCCGACGACGCCGTAGCATCGATCGCTAGCGCGCTCTCCGCTCTATATAGACACACGGCTCTGTCTATGCGGCGCGCCTCGTGTTTCCTCTCGAAATTTTCCTTACTACATACCTACCCCTTTTTCACGAGCGATCCTCCTATAATCTACTCTTGCACTCGCGTCTACACACGCACGCGCGCACTGCACTGTTCTTGCATATACACACAAAATAGTACTTACGCGACTGTTGGGCCGGGGGTAGGTCGACAGCAGCTGCAGCAGGAGCGGGTGTCGCGGGCGGCGTGACATGGCAGGGCTGCTGGCTGCGGGCCGCCCGTCGGGGCCGCCGCTCATTCTCGCACTGAGAGCCAGCTCCTCCGCGGCGCGCACACCAGAGCGCGCCAGCTCGCACACGAATAAGACACTGGGGGCTGTGTGTATATATATACACACTTGGCTGCAGTAGAGCCGGGGGCTGCGCGTGGAATAACCACCCCCGGACTGTGAGAGTGGAATATAGAAGGGGGTGGCGATATGTAGTGTGTTGAGAGCCGGCATCTCGCGGGCGAGGAGGTGAACGTTTTTGGTTAGGTGTATAGGAGCGCCGCGGTATGGTTACGGGGGGGAACTGCTGATGCGGCGGAGCGATAGGAGAGCCTGCGGAAGATAAGGAAGTTTGCGCGGGGTTGGTGGAAAAGTGAGGTTTGTTGGCTGGAGGATAGAGGGTGGGAGTGATTTTGATCTTGGGTTTTGTAGAGTGGTTGTAGTTTTGAGGGGTGGGGGTGTGATATGGGCTGAAATATGGTTGTAGGGTGGTGTTTATCGCGTGGGGCATGTAGTTTGCATTTTCTCGGACATATTTAACTTTTTATCCAACTGTATTTTTATGTCTTGAAATCGCATGTCTTGCCGTGTGTGGCTGTTTCTACTGAACTCTTAAGTTAGTTATTTTTTCCGAGTCATTGCACTTTAAGTAGACTGAAAGATGAAAACGAATTCTTAATTGATATATAAATTAAAATATATTTATATACGAATTGAATAACATATATCGTTAGCAGATACGCAAAAGAACACGATTCAAATATTTTACGAAAATAAAAAATAATGATAATTTGTATTTGTGATAGAAAAAGAATTTTATCGTCGTAAACGAAAAGTTGATACAACACTTTGCAATAATTTTGATAAATTGAGTCACGTTTTAACGATCGTGAAAATATGTTTACTATTATATTTATTATAATATTTATTAAGTTTCTTTATTTTTGTTTCTTCAATTCAAAAGTGTTTACTTTTTCTTTTTTTTTATTAATTTTCTCTTCTATCAAAAAGATTGTTTAATTTTTGGTTTTTTAATAACGATTCTTAAATCGTGCCATTTCCTTTGATATTTTTGAATATCTTTTTTTGTTAATCTTTGTATGTTAATCTTTTATTATATCACTTCTTCACTGCGGTCAATATTATTTTTTAATTTTTTTTTTAAGATTTACACTATATATATTCAAAATTTATTATTTATATTCTTACAGATGATTGACTTTAAAGTTTACATTATTGATTATTCATTTCATTTTACATTGTTAATTATATTATCGTTATTATTAAAAATGAACTATTTTAACTGTATTATTCATAAATATTGTACACGGATTAGCACAAGCCGGCGACTTCTTTAGCTACTACTAATTATATTAAAATACATTTTGTTCGTAAATTGTAGTACAAATGATGAGTAACGCTTTTTATATTCTAAAATAAATTATTTTTAAAGTTCTTTTACTCAAATCATATTATGACAGTACTTGCAATTTAATTAATATAGAGTTTAAATAGCTTCTTAAATAATAAAGATTAATAAAAGTTCTTATTACAAAGATATTTATAATAAAAAAGATAAAATAACACTTGCACCTTAATCAATTTTAATTTATTTTTATTTTTTTCGTTTTTTATTTTAATTTTAATTATTAATTGTAATTTGATATTTATTATTTAATTTAATAAAAAAATTATGAAATAATTTAAATATGGCATTTTGTTTCTACATGGATTTTTGAACAATTTAATCGTGTTTAATAGGGAATCAACAACATTAACGTTTAACAAGGGTTAAAATATAACACACTTAATCATTACAATTTTTAGCACAATTTTATCTAATTTCGACATATCTGAGCACAATAAAGTTTGGCATAAAAAAATTTAATAAATTATTTTAATTATATGTTAAAATACAAAATTTTATTTTTCTTAAAAAATAATCATTTAACTGCGGTACTGAAACATATGTGAGAATCTTCGATAACTAATTTAGAGCAATTTAGCATAAAACGGTACAATTTTATATGATTTGGTACCCTCTAATACGTTAATTTATTTCTACATTTAAACATTTATTTTAAATTTTTTTTTTAATTAAAGTATTTTATTAACATGTTAATCGTTATTCCATGAATCACATAGTTATTAATCTAACTTTTCAAATTAAATCTTTTTAATTTAGTATGTAAAAGTTAATTTGTTTATAAAAAAACTTTTATAATATATACCTATATGTATACATAAAAAATTAGAGGTCAATAATATTCATGGACGATACGGCTGCGTCAAAAACGATGAATGAAAAGCTATCAGCTGATTTCCTGTAGAAGTCATATGTTTTATAATATAACACAAGTACTAGCTATATAATTAAAGCAATAAAAAATTGATTTAAAATCACTGTTTTGATTCTCTCTCTTTTGGCACTCTAAAAATACTTCATACTTATATTTGATTAAATTTCAATAAAAAACCGTGCTACTTAACAATTTTAATTCATAATTTATTAATTTCTCAATAACTTTTAAGCGCTTCACTTGACTTAAGTAGTTATTCTTTAATTGGTGCAAAATAAATACCTAACCTTTTCAAACCCGCGCAAAATAAAGCGCTCTCTGTGGCTCTCTTTTATTTCGCTCAGAAGAAGATCAACATTTCCCTGTGGTGCTTATCTTTTTTCAGTCAAGACAAGAACAACTCGAAATTTTGAACATGAAGAACATCGAAATCAAAGCCAAAGTTGATAACATCGACGAAATAGAGAACAAGGCGAAGCAAATAAGCGACGCACCCCTAGTTGTCATTAATCAACATGATATTTTCTTCAATGTGCCAGATAATCAGACAGCTCTTGGAGGGAGATTAAAATTACGTCAATTCGACGTATGTAATTGTAATTTTTTTTATTAATTAGCGTGTATTATGTAATGCATATGCATTGTGACTTTTTAATTAGGATGGTACCGGAGAACTTATTTCTTATTACCGACCAGACACCACAGGACCAAAGATTTCATCCTATTCGAAAGTAACATTAGATTCAGCAACGCGTAAGCAGTTGAGACAGGTGTTAACTGATGCAAATGGAGTTTTGGGGACTATAGAAAAGACTAGACATCTTTACATGGCTGGACAAACTCGTATTCACATTGATCGAGTTTTAGGTTTAGGAAACTTCATGGAACTTGAGGTATTGTCGTATTTCAAATAGTTAAGACTAAATTTTATTTTGATTTTATAATTAAAATTTCATTAATTTAGGTTTGTTTGGATGAAGGTGATGATCCGAAAAAAGGTGAAGAAATAGCAACAGAGTTAATGAACAAACTTGGTGTTAAAGAAGAGTCTTTACTGTCTGGAGCTTATTTAGATATGGTCATTCGAAAATAATGTTGATTTGTTGCAAAAGACTGTACTTTTCAAGAAAAAAGAATTATTCATACTTGTGCCTTTTTAAATTTGTAATTTCATACCGACATTTGTAAATTTATTAATAATAATATAGTAATTAAGTATTTTCCTTTAAATATTATAAATATATTTATTTTTTACTTTGAAATGATTTTTTTATTTAAATTGTAAAGTTAAAACATACAACTAAGAGTTTTTATAAATAAATAAAATAATGTAAAATATTTTTTAAAATGTTCACTTTAATTATGTGTTGTTTTCCCGCTTATTTAAGAGATGCTTAGGTTAGGTTCTTTGTAAGTCAGTTTAGGTTAGGAATACGTTATTTGACACCTGTCAAGATACTTGTTCTTTAACAAATATATTGTTATTATTTTTACATTATGTATTGTTTTTAATGTTAGTTATTTAGAATATATTATATTTTAGTTTATAATATATTTTTCAAAATGGAGGCCAAACCAAAAAGCGAACACTTGTTGGCCTTGAAAGGTATAAAATAAATAATTTTATATGTAATAACCTAACATTTATGTGTTAATATTTTATTGTCATAATGTATTATAATACAAAATTCATAATTAATCAACTGGCTTATATTAAATTACAGTTATGAGGTTAACAAGGCCAATACTTGCAAGTCCCACTGTTGTAACTTGTGATTCTTCAGATCTTCCTGGAAATACACTAAATGTCGAGCTTAAAAATGATTGTACAGCTCTTCAAGGAATGGAAACTATTGCTATTGGTCAATTTATGGTATTACCACAAAGTTTTGGGTAAGTATTATAATAATTGTTTCATTTTTAATTATAACATTTTTATATATTCACAAATTAATTTCTTTTCAGTAACATTTATTTAGGAGAAATTTTTTCAAGCTATTTATGTGTTCACAATGGAAGTAATCAAGTAGTACGGGATGTAAAAGTTAATGCTGACTTACAGACAAGTACTCAGACAATTCCTTTATCTCAAAATTCTCAAATAAAAGAGTTAGCACCAAACAGTACTATCGATGAAGTTATTCATCATGAAGTCAAAGAAACTGGAACTCATATGTAACTATAATGATAAACGACACTACTTAAAAATTTGGATTAGTACACCTCAATTTGAAATTTTATAATTTTTTTTAGATTAGTTTGTGAAGTCACATACTCACCTCTTGCTTTAGGAACACAGCCTTTAACTTTCAGAAAGTTTTTCAAGTTTCAAGTTGTTAAACCATTGGATGTGAAAACAAAGTTTTATAATGCAGAAAATGATGAAGTGTACCTTGAAGCTCAGATTCAAAATTTAACAGCTGGTCCTATTTGTTTAGAAAAAGTAGCTTTAGAATCTTCACACCTATTTACTGGTATATTAACATTTTTTATACAATTGTTTTTATGAATTATGAGAAATTATTTACATTTCTTTTTACAGTTACAACTCTTAGTACAAATGAAAATAATGAATCAATTTATGGAAAAGTTAATCTGTTAGATTCTGGTCATAGTCGACAATATCTGTATTATTTAAAACCTCAACCTAGTTTAGCTAAAGATCCAAAAATGATGCATAATGCAACAAACATTGGTAAATTAGACATTGTTTGGAGAAGTAATATGGGAGAAAGAGGAAGACTTCAAACTAGTCAATTGCAGAGAATGGTTTGTAAAATATTTTTGATACTTTTTACAAAATAACATAAATTTAACATAAATCTTTTTAGGCACCAGATTATGGGGATCTTAGGGTCAGTGCAAAGGATATTCCTGCTAAAGTTTATCTTGAAGAACCTATCAATTTTAAAGTTCATATAATCAATACATCGTAAGTTATTTATTTTTTGGTAATAAAGTAACTAGAGTGATTCAATATTTTTAAAAAATTTTGTATTATTAACTAGGGAAAGACAGATGGATTTATTATTAGGTCTGCAGTCTAATACAGCTGTGGCATGGAGTGGAATTTCAGATAAAATGATTGGAACACTTAAACCTGGAGAATCTGCTCACATTCCGCTTTGCTTAGTTCCTCTAGAATCTGGACTTGTTGTAAGTATTTAATACTAAATTTTTAATCACTAACTCATACAAAATCGTAATTTTTTTTCTTAAATTTTTTGCAGGCTGTTTCAGGTTTAAAATTAACTGATACTTTCCTTAAGAGGGTCTATGATTATGACGACTTAGCTCAAATTTTTGTTAATCATATGGATTAGAATAAGTTTTTATACTTAAAATAAAAATATTTATTTGTTTACAAAATTGTTTATTAAAAAAATCTGATATACTTTTTATTCATCACATGTATGCATCAAGGCTTGCTGTTTTTTCTGTTTCGCTAACAGCTCCAACTGCACAAGCTAATAGAGTTTGTACATCTTGTGGTTCATTACCACCAAAAATGTAACCACTTGCCTTATCAACAGCATTTTTGACATTAAGTAGCAAAGCTTTATTTGAAATATCAAGTGGTATGAAGCTTACAAGACTGTAATCCTCAATAAGAGAAACTAATGCTTTGTTTAATTTTCTGTATCTAAAAAATTGAAATCTAGATTTAGTAAAAGACACAATTAAGTATTTAAAAGAATACTTACTCTGGTACACTATCTTCATTTAAATTTTCAAGAAGGTAATTCAAATCTAAAACTTCTGTATAGAAATCAATATTGAAATCTAATTTGTCTTTGAATCGTTTCATTTCATCCAGCTTTGTGAGTACATTGACATGGGGTAATCCAAGTTGTAACATTGTAATTGTACAAACCATTAAGGCAGAAAGATATTTTCCTATTCAAAAAATTGTACATAAAAAATAAAGTTATTGATTACAAATTAAGTTAAAGAGCAATCTATAATACCTGGGTCACTACAGTGGTGAGAATCCATTAAATTGACACTGCATAGTCTCACTAAATTTTCACCTAGTTTTTCAGTGATCTTATTCATTGATTCATGATGTGTATACAGCTCAACCTAAAAAATCATTTTTTAATAGCAACTACTAAATAATCAATATTTTTGTAAATATTACCTGTCCTGGGCAATCAATCAGCAAATAATGATCCTTTAAATTAAGAATCTTTCTTATAAGCCAATCAATATTCTTCTCTAAAAATTCCATGCAATAAACTAAAGCTCCATTTGGTCCAAGTTTATAAGTTTTCATTACTTCTTCATGTTTTACTAATTCAGAAACATCTATTGCAGGCTTATATCCCATGTTTTCATTGGCTGGATCTTTAAAGAAAATGATATTTACAAATTTTTGCTTATAAAATGCATAGCTTTGAAAAAACACTAACCAATATTAACTATAGCTACTTTTCTTCCTAAACTTTCAAGAAACTTTCCCATTTCATTGCAGTAAGTAGTTTTGCCACTGCCAGGTGGGCCAATCACTAGTTGACCAAAGATGGTACTCATTATGAAAAAAATATCTAAGACTGAAGTTTTTTAATTGCTTTTAATATGGTGCGCAAAGTGGAGACTTCAAAGTCTTTTAAACAAATAGAAACTAAAAGTGGCTTAACAATATTCAATTGATCAGCGATGAATCTAACTGCAGCATGCATCTCATCTTGATCATCTCGCCCAAAAATCACTCTAAAAAAAAAAAAAAAATAGTTACTTGTAATCATCAAAGCTCCTCCATGTCGTCATAAATTATCAACTCACTTAATATGGTACGTATCGCTATCAAAATCGCGAACGGCAATTTGCTTAGTAACCGAAACCAGCGGTCCAAACTTTTTGTACTGGCTGATTACCAGAAACACGCGATTACTGAAAAAGAAAAACAAGCCTTTTATAGGTTAGGTGCTCATCAATCATAAATTAAAACAGCCTCATTCAAAGCCACTGAAAGAAACCATAAAACCTCGCATTAAAATTTTCAATACGCAAAAGGCTCACTTGTAATCGTTAAGGACAATGTCCGTGTGATTGCCGTTGACAATGACTCCGCAGGATCTGCTAAGCATGCTGCAATAATCAAGTGCGCGCTCCAATATGTATATATATCAATGAATCAGCTGCTGCTCCTTTTCATTCTCAGTCCCGCGGCGTATAATAACATTCAACGTTCCAACAAACGCAAACAAAGCCGACCGATCAATCAGTGCTCCAAAAAGAAAGACGCAACAATCAAGGCTCCAAAATCGCTCGCTAATCGAGCCGGCCGGAAAAACAACGCAGAGCAGACTATATAAGCAGAGCCAAAGTACATCCGTCCGCGCTCGGCGAGCGAGAGAGCGCTACTTTCGTGCGGAATCGCTACTTTTGCGCCAATATTCGTCATTCATAAGTAGCATAGCGCTGCGCTCGTCGGGGCTTCTTTGAAAATTGCCGCGCGCGGCCAGCATTACATTATTGCATATCCATCGCAGCGAGCTCACGCAGGTAGCTCGCTCTCCCCTCGCTCGGGTAGCTCTCCTCGATTTTCCAAAAGCTCTCTCCTCACCCACACAAAGAGAGCCGAACAAAGCTCCAGGGGCCTCGCGCGTGCACCTACATACACGTCCGCTTACAGCCACGGAATAGCTGCTCGCAGGCATACACACGGAGAGCCACACAGAAGCGAGCCGGAGTATTGATTTTTCCGAAAGAAGATCGCGCAGCGCGAAATTCGTAGACGACCAATCCAGCTCGCGCCGCGGCAATTTCCGCCACCGCCCCGGCAAAGAGCCCATTCGCGCGCGCTACTCTCTCTCTCTCTCCCTCTCTCTCTCCTGTATATACCTATACCTCTCCCCCCTCGCTCTTCTCTCTCTCCCCGGCGCAAGCCTACGTGTATACCTATATAGCTGCACGTATAGCTAGGCCAGAGAGCTACGAGTAGTTTCTCTCTCTACGAGGCTCTGCGAAAATCGATAAGCCGCCACCGCCGCCGCTAGAGATAGCGCAAAACCCTATAGCTGCGCCCGCTCGGCCCTTTCTAAGCTCTCTCTACACACGCACAAAGCACTAGCTCTCTCTCTCGCTCCCTCGCCCTTTCCCATATACATACACGTAATCCCCCCTATGTATACATACACGTAGAGAAGCAGGTATAGGAGAGAGCTTTGGTGGCAAGGATCGGCCGTATAATAGAGAGTAGAAAAGCGCGAGGCTAGAGCTTAGCGCAGGCGCTCGCTACTTTTCGTACTTTCAAGTGCGCGCCCGGAATTTTCGCGCCGCGCGCGCGCGCGCGCCCCGCTCCGCGTGCCGCTGCACCGATCAGCTGGCCGCACCGCGAAATTTAGAAAATATGCGCGGAAATTATTATTCGAAGCGCGCCGGAGAGCGAGGCAGAGAGAGAGCGGCGGAAGTATATATAACACGGCCGCGTATATATATATATGTATAGAGGCGCGTGTGCGCGGGCGCAGAGGGCGCGCTCTCTGCTCTCTCTCTCTCTCTACGTTTTCGCGAATATATATACGTGTGTATGTATACGGATAGTCCACCCACACGCCGTTAAGGCCGAGCTCTCGCGTGTATGGAGCTCTGGCCGAGTGAGAGAGCGCGTAGTCTTTGCCGAGTAGCCGCGGAGCGCGCGTATATAGGTAGTCCTCAGAGCGCGGCTGTGCGTTATACATATACATATATATCCACACGCGTAAACAGATTTTTAATAGCGGCGTTTGCCTGCGTTATCGGCCGCGCGCTCGCTTTTATATATATATACCAGCACGTGCGTGTATACACAGCAGAGAGGGGAACATACAGAGCCGGCGAGGCGAGAGAGAGAGAAAGAGAGATACGTATAAACGCGCGCGCGAGAGCATATAAACAAAACGGCGCGCGAGGGGGCCGTGTTAACGTTTTAGCGCGCGCGCGTCTTTGCCCCTCTCTCTCTGTCTCTCTCCTGTCGCCGAGCGCGCGCCGCGTGCGTGAGTGGAAATCGCGAAAAGTGTGCGAGCGCTCCCGTATATCTCGCTCTCTCTCTGTCCGACTTCCGCGCGAGCCGTAACTTTGTCCTCGGCTCTCCGCGCGAGATATATACTTTCTTCCTACAGTGCAAGCATTCGCGCGTATATATATATATATATAGAGCTATACGTGCTCTGCTCAAGCTCGCGCGTTGCATATACGTATACGTGTGCGTGTATATACGTAGACGAAGCGAGGAGGTAGAGAAAAAGTTGGCCTTTGTCGTTTCGAGGAGAGTGCGGAAAATCGCGCGCTCCGAGAAGCCGCGCGCGCATAAAAAAGCCAGCGGCTCGCCCGCGCCTCTGTATATACCTATACAGCTTTCCCTCTCGTCTTTCAGCTCCTTTTCACGCTCGCCGTACGTAATCTACATACACATCCTGTGTGCGCGGCGCAGCGCGTGCACATTATCGCTTTTTCTCTCTCTCTCTCGCTCGCTACGCTCGCACAATAGACAGCCGCTCTCTCGAAAAAAGAGCGCTTTTCCGCGCCGCCGGGAAAACTTCGCTGCGCGCGTACAAGAGATAGAGGAGTGGGGGAGGGGGACGAAGAGCAGGAGGAGGAGGACATCGGGCTCTTTTTTCGCGCGCGGCAGCAGCAGCAGCAGCAGCGGCGGCGGCTGATCCCTACAGCGCGCCTGTACATATACATATATACATACATAGGTATATATAGAGTGTCTCTCTCGCGCCTGAGTGTAGTAGGGCGCGCGGGTGAGAGAGAGAGAGAGAGAGAGAGAGCAGATTACAAAGGGTTCGAGCGCGTCGACCCTTGAGAGAGAGTGAGAGATCGGAGCAGAGAGCGACTGGAGTTAGGGAGAGAGAGAGAGAGAGGAGAGGGAGCAGCCAGAGCGCGCGTGTGTAAGAGAGACAGAAGGACAAGTGCGCCTTAACACTCTGGATTCGCAAGGGCAGATCTTCGCTGGCGACAAAATGTCGTGCACCTACGCTGACGGCCTGTCGCCGTACGAAGACAAAGGCGTCTTGGGCCTCGAGGAGGTAAGGATATACGTCGCTCTTACTTTTGCCCGATTATTTTCGCTCACTTTTCGCCCAACTTTTGTCTGCTTTTTTTCTCCTTTTTTTTATTATTTCGCTCTTTAGCGTTTCCCCGTTACTTTTTCCTTATTTTAGGTGGCCGAGTTCTCGCGCCTTGGCTGTGTGTGTGTGTGTGTGTGTGTGTGTCGGGCCGCGCGCTTCGCTTTTTCTTCGCTCTCTCCCTCGCCTTTTCGCGGAGAGCCCACGGGCTTTGTTTTTCTTTTTTTTCTCGTCTCGGAGCTCTCTCGCGCCTCGCTGGACGTGGCTTTTTTGGCGGGGGCCGATTTATCATCTCGGAGCCGCGGGCGGCTGCTTGGTGTCGCTGCTTTATTTACACTGCGATATTCAAATTTTAAATTTTAATAGGCGTAATGACAGTTATTAAACGGAGGGGCTCCACTCTTTCTCTAAAGGCTGATAGCGCGGCTGGCTGGAGGAAAACAACGCGAAACATGTACTTGCACGCCGAAATTTTTCTTTTTTTTTTTTATGTTCGACGCACGAGTGCAGCTTTTTATTGTTGAGAACTTTATTGTTTTTTTTTCGCTTTTGCTTTTGTTTTTGCCGAATAACGACTGCGCATAGAGAATATTCGGAATTTAGAAAAAAAATTTTATTTTGAAAAAAAAATTTTTTTTTTTTAATGATGCAAAAAATTTTTTACGACGGTATATGAATTAACAATGAAATGTATTATTTATTTTGAAAAATTGTGGCTCTAATGTGCCTACTTTTTTGCCTTTTTATAGAAGTTTGACACTGATGAAACACTAAGACTCAAGTGCGAACTGCTGGCTGACTGGATTAAAGGTGCTCGACATGTAGTTGTTCACACTGGAGCTGGGATCAGCACTTCTGCTGGAATCCCAGATTTTCGGTATTTAGACTCCTAATAAATAATAATTTTAATAAGATCATTCCATATTTTATTTCTATAAAATTTTCAAATTTAATTTTTAAGTGGTCCTAATGGAGTCTGGACTTTGGAGCAAAAAGGTCTGAAACCTGATTCGAGTACGTCATTTGATGAGGCTATACCCACAAGAACACATATGGCTCTAAAGAAGCTTGTTGATACAAGTAAGAAATAATTTGTCAGTTTTATTGAAGTACATCAGCTATTTTATAAAATAGTTATTGATAATTTAAATACATAAATAGGTATTTTGATAATTTAATAAATTATGTTTTTCAAACGTCTTTTAATTGATCTTAGTTTTAAATTTACATTTATTTCATCTTTAATCTAAAAGTAATATCAAGTGTTAAAATATTAAATAATTTAAAGTTAATATATAGATTTAAATAAAAAAATCCTTTTTAAATCTTGATAAAGAAATTTTTTTACTTCACAGATAAAGTCAAATTTATTATAAGTCAAAATATAGATGGATTACATCTTCGTTCAGGAGTCCCAAGACAATATTTGGCAGAGTTACATGGAAATATGTTTGTGGAGCAATGTGATAAATGTGGAAGGTAGGAATATTAAAATTTGTTTCCTATATTTAAATAATTTATTACTCTTTAAATAAGAGGTTTTTGCTAAAACTTAATTATTAAATTTGCAGACAATTTATTCGCAATTTTGCTACAAAAAGTGTTGGTAAAAAATGTTTAGAAACTGTGTGCAGATCAGAACAAATTGGTGGCAGACCTTGTAGAGGAAAAATGCATGATACAATTTTGGATTGGGAACACAATTTACCAGACAATGATCTTGCTTTAGCAGATCTTCATTCTAGGTAAAAAGGAATTATTTAAAAAATTATAAACTGAATAAAATTAATTTATTTAATTATAACGAAATAATTTTAGTGTTGCTGATTTGAGCGTATGCTTGGGAACTACACTACAAATTATTCCAAGTGGAAATTTGCCTCTTTATACAAAGAAATATGGAGGACGTCTAGTTATATGCAATTTACAGCCAACCAAACACGTTAGTACCAATTTTTCTTTTTTGAAATGTATATTTTTTTTTTACATGTAATTTATAATAAAATGTTTTTATAGGATAAAAAGGCAGATTTAATTATTAATGGCAAACTTGACGATGTTATTGAAAGTGTGATGAAAACTTTGGGTCTAGAAATTCCAGAATATGAAAGCTCATTAGATCCAACACGAAATACTGACATAAATTCCCGTGAGATGGATTGGACGATACCTACCAGTAGAATCAAAGAAATGAAAATATTATACAAAAAAGTTTGTACACCAGTCAAACGAAAGCGTAGAGCAACGTTCATGTATGAACGCGAAATAACAACAACAAAATACACACCTAAACGTAAAGAGAAAAAACAAGAATTTACAGTTAAGACAGAAGAAATTGATAATGGTTCTTCTCTAAGCAACTTTAACAACGAAGAAAGCAACGCAATTAAAGAAACAGTAACGAAACTGGAGCCATCGAACGACGACTCCAACGAGGCTGCAACGTGCATAGATGTTCCAACCGAGGAAAGTAATGTCACGTAGTGAAATATTATATAAAGAGAAAAAAATATATGATTATTACATTATATTTCTTAAACGCAACAAATTAGTTTATATGTGCGTAATATGTCGTTGTAATCGTGCACAAAAAATTTTAAGCGTAAAAACAGATGTAAATGTTTATTCGAAAAAGATAATGCGATTAATGATTATGCTTTTAATTAAAATGATACAGAAATTTATTTTTATCATTTATTTGCTTTCCAAAAGAGGTGATAATAAATTTTACTTTTATCAGCTAAAGGAATATTGATGTTTCCATGGAAACCAAACTTGTTTCTTACTCCATTTCTTATTGAAACTACTGTAAACATAGTTGGAAAGTTTTAATCTACCTTGTAGGAAATAATAACTATAAGCATTAAAAATATGTCAGTAGAAAATTTAAAACATTGCCCTAAATTAACATATCCTATTGTAAAGCACGATGAAGCAAATATTAAATTAGGTGATAACTCTTGTGATTTAAACAAATGGAATACTGTAACTCATGAAACTTTTGTATCACCTAAAGTTGAAGATAAAAAAATTGGTAACTGTTTAAAAATTTTATTGCATATATATAGTATATTCTGATAATTAATAATTGCGTCAGGAAAAAGAAGAGAATTGTTAATGACATATTTTAGACTACGTGCTGCTAAAGATGCTTTAGAGGAAATTATAGGCGATCCTCCTTTACCTGAAGCGTCTGTTTGCTTTACTGAATACATTGACAATTTTTGTGACAACGACTTTACTCCGTTAGTAGAAAGTTCTGAATTCGATATTCAGGTAAATTGTTTGAAATTGAAAGAAAAACTTTTAAACAATAACTTAATAACTATTTTTAAATAGAAACTCATGAAAAATCCTTTGTATGGTGGGGATGTACAAACATATTATAAAGAGCAATTTGATAAAAGAAATTTAAAAGCTACTGCCGAATTTCGAAATGAAAAGCGTCCTTATGTCAGAACATCACTTTTTACAACACCACCTGAACTTGCTTTAGAAGAACCTGTAAATGGATTTTAAAGCAGTCGTTTCCCTTTTTTTTCAGAGTATTTATTAATCATCAAAGGAAGTATGTTATACAGAAAAGGTATATACATATGCACATAGAAACTTAAATATATCGCACGGTTAAATTCATTTAAGAAATTTCGCTTTTTATTCTCGATTAATTCAAAAATTATTTTATCTAACTGATAATAAATCATTTGCCTTTTTTAGATCAAAGAATGTACATTGACAATATACAATACAAATAAAAATCTGTTGTAAGTTTTAAAATTTGCTATTTAAAAGCAAACAAAATTCTTCAGTATAATTTGTTCAAAATTCATACTTCAAACCTTGTACTCATCTAATGATTCTTATTCAATGCTTTAATTGCATATCAGAAGAAAGTCTTTACTCGTAAAGACTTGCTTGTCAGTCATGAAATGTAAGATGATAATAAAGTCAGAATCAAAAATAAATTACGCTCGCAGAGAAACAAATTGATGAAATACATCTAAAATGTGCGGATCTAAATCGGGAGTGAAAAGTAGCGTCTCTAACGTCGAGGAATACTTCTGTACTTGTTCGTGATGCTGCAAAAAATAAAATAATAATATATAAATAATGTTTTTGAAAAGATAATAAGGATTTCAAATGTTTATGTCTGCTTACTGTAAGAAAAACTTGTTGAAGCCTTCCAATCGTCCATTTATACCAATGTGTGTTGTAGTCAATGCCATCTGTATCGCATTTTACCAAATGTTCAGAAAGAATCATTATAAAACGCTAAACAAAAATATTAATAAATCAGTCTTTATGAATTATTTAACATTTTTTTTACACAACAAAAAACATACTTGAAAGATAATCAAAAATAAGTTCTTTTGATCAGCTTGTGCTGCTTCCAATTTTTCCTCCATTCTCTCCACAACATCTTCAGATGGTCTTTCGCTTTTATCTTTGTCATCATCATCTGAAGATGAACCTGATCTGCTTTCCGCTCGCCGTAATTTTTCTCTTGCTTCTGTTAACTCCTTGTTTAACTTAATGACGTGTTTATTTTTCTTACGAATAGTCAGATGCAATATTTCCCATATGTAAAGCCTTAAAAATAAAGAAACTGTCAAAACATCTTTTTATTTAACTGATTTTCATTATAGATTCAAATACTAACTTTGTAAATTCTGAAGCCATTTCTTTAGAAAAAATCCAGTTAGCAATTGCACTACATTCTATAATGCCTGTTTTTAATAATTTATCTGTAAGAACAACCATCATTTGATAATGGTTTTTCCATAAAGCATACATATTTCGCAATATGCAGATCTGTGCTTCTTCAGTTTCTGCAAGAACCTAAAAAAAAAATTAATTAAAAATAAATGCTACCCAAAAGAGAAGAGAAAATTTAAAAAAATGAACTGTACTTTGAAAACATAGTGAAACTTTCCAATAGCTGCAAAACTGTGGCTAAAACTTTTTGAGCCCAAGTTCAATAAAGTTTGTACGAATACATCGATTTTTAAGGGATTAAAGGAATAATTCTCTTCATTTTCTCCTGGTCCTGGTAAAGAATTTAAAACATTTAATGCTTCCTCTGGTGTACATTTACGCCTAATTGAAACTACTAGTTCATGTGCTACAGCTGTACCAGGCAGTGAACCTAAAACAAAATAGTTATGTAGTAACACAATAAATTTATTAAAAAAAAAAAAACACATTTTTAAACATACTAGCACCCTCAGATGAATATTTATAAATGGGCTCAGGTACAGCAGGTATTAACTCAGCATATGATTCTGGCATCATATCACGAATTCTTTGATAATAAGATAATCTAAACATGTAAAGAAAATCTAACTGTATCTAAGATGTATATTAAACATTTTAATTAATATAAATGTGATTGATATTTTTTATGTGAATACCTACTATCATTTAGTACAGACATTTTAAAAGTATTATTTTAAATCTATTATTTTGAAATAAATATTATGAATTACTTATTTTACCTCAAAGATTTTAATAAAACTTCTCGTATAAATTTAGGCCTAGGATGTTCAGCATCACGTTGTAAGCAAGAATCCCAATCTTCCCAAGACCATCGAAACTGGAAGTTACTCAAATGATAAGAAAACCACCAAACAAATCGATCAAATGCTGTAGCTGCCATACTATCAATACGTCGGAATAATATTTCTGTTGCTTGAGCTAACACCTTACAAATAATAAAAAATCATTTAATAATAATTCAATTATTTATTTAATATTATTTAGAATTTGATTTACTTGAGGCATAGTTGAAGGTTGTAATTTACAAAGTTCAATCAAAATTGATCCATAGCAAACTTCTAAGTGCTTTGGTGTTGGAAGTTTAAATAATTCACCAAACATTACTTCTACTATACAATAATCTACAGGAATCTTTGATTTATATGGGAAATTTAAAAGTTGAGCAGCACTGCAAAGATAAAAATTAATATTAATAGCTATAATCTAGTAAGTATTTAGCAAGTCATTAAATAAAAATAAAATTAATAATTACCAGTCTTTTCGTTCTATATAATAATTGTCAATAATCTGTCGTAAGTGTTCTTCAATGAGATATCTTTCAATCGCATGACTTCCTGGTAACAAAGGTCCTTCAGCAGGACAATCTGTGTAATCAAACATTCGAAAAATGACTGTTGGCAATGGATAAACATATGAGTCATGATGAGGAGGGGGTATGAGTACAGGTAAGTTGTGTTGTAACGCTTCACACAATATCGAGTCAAAAGCTAAATAGGGTCTGGGAATATGTTTTTCAGCCCAGTTATCTTGTCTTAATTTGCGAACTTGGGCCCAAAGACAATCTAAATACTCTTCTTGCGGGTGTGGCGTATCACTAGACCAGACTCTCAGTGCTGGCTGATGTTTTTTACTTCGTTTATTTAAAAAAACTTCTATTGTAACCATCAGATGGTCAAGCTCTTGCTCTTTTTTCTCATAAAGTTCTCTTCCAACCCATGGAAGAGTGGATAAAACTGCATAGACATACCAATCTCGTCTTACTTGTGGTACACTGTCTTCATTAGCTGCGTCAAGCATACTGTCAAATAATTGCATTAAGGAACCACACGATAGTACATGACAATTGACTAAATCAGCAAGAAATCTCAAGGAGTATCTAGCTACATCCCATTTGCCTGCTTTCAGCGCATCCTTAAAATTTTTAACCATGTAGTCAACGAATTCTCCTCCAAAATTAAAATTTTTGGCATTCAGCAGGCCAACCAGTGTCGTATAAATTGTACATTTTTCTGGCATTTTAATAGCACAATCGGTTAAGATTCTAAGAATTTTGCTTTTGAACAATCCCAAATCAGCTTCCAATACAGAAGCCAATCCCTCCAAATTACTTTCCAATGACGAAGTGGACTTTTCACCAACTCGCAATATAAGAGACTCCAATCTGTCTTCGATCTCTTGATTTTCCGAAACGCGCCTACGTTTCTTGTAAACGCGATCTGCAAACACACAAATTAATAAGCAACAATATTAACCTGTAAAACAATCGTTAATTCATAAATATAATTCCGAAAATCGTGCACAAACTAACCATATCCATCGTCATCATCGTGCGCTCTTCTTCGACTCATTCTGACTGAAAAATTATCGGCTACAGTAACATGAAAACTTGTCTTGGTTAATAAAAACTCGCAGCCGCGAGTCTCGCCAGTTATTTAGTTATTTAATTACAAAGTCCGAAGCCTTCCTGTAACCGTCTTTCGAAACCAAACACGGGCAAACGCGTCGTCGTCGTGGCGTCAACTGGCACATAGGATTTTCATGTCCACCTACAATCGTCGGACCAATCTAGTAGAAGCGTTTAGCGTCCAACTGCGTCACGTGACCGGCTAAAGCAGCAGAAGCGCGCCCTTGGAAACGGAGCTTTTCATCAGCTGTTATTTCCTCGAACCAGACGAAAATGGAGTGCTCCGTTTTACGAAACTAAGTTATTCTTAATTAACAAGTTTCTCGTTCAATTAATTATCGGGGAGTGATTGATAAATCGAGGGGACAATGGCTACGGCGCCCCCGAAGATGGGATACGCACAGGACATGCCGCCTCCGGGTGGTTATGGTTCCGTGCAATGGCAGCGAGTGAAATTGAAAACCATTTTTGGAAGTAGGCTTATTGCTATAAATTTTTTCTTTCCGTGTTTCGCTTTATACAATGAATGATGAACGAATGATGTTATTTTACAGCAAAATTGACCATTGGAGTATTCGTCGCGTGTTCTATTTTTGGTTGGACCGGTTATTATTTCAGTTATCGTTTGAACAGAAGGGAAAAATTAGAAACGAGAAGTGCTATGTTTGCTCTGGCACCAATGCTAATTGCTGAAAGAGATCGAGCGTAAGTATTTGCATAGCTTTTTTAAAGAGCCAAGTGCAAGACACAGAAGTTTGTATATATTTATGTATTTTGTTACATAACACAGGTTCTTGAAGCAATTGAAGATTAACCGAGAACTAGAAAGAGAGTTGATGAAGGATGTACCAGAATGGGAAGTTGGCACGTACTTTAGAGAACCAGTTTATATAACAATGCCTAATCAGTACCATGAACCATCTTTTGCTGAATATATGGTTCACGGAGACTTTTGGGATGTATCCTACCGTATTTTGCGTCGTCATTTCTCATAGTTACGTGAAATACTGTCTTCGTGTTGTTTATATAATAGATAAAAATGTTCATCTTTTGTAAAACAGAGATGATACCTTGTTAATAAATTTAATTAAAAAAATTAGTCTTTTTATTTACAAGTAACACGCAATAAAATGTTTAAATTTGTAACAGTTATTGCATGTAATAAATTCATTTTACAACATTTGACTGTTCTTCATTCTGTGCTTGTAAAGCTTCTTGGGCAGCCATTTGAGCATTCATTTCATCCATACGTTTTTGTACAATAACAGCTTGCAACTCCATATAAATTCCCATTAATTTGTGATTAACATGAATGAACTTTTGAGCACAAACATCAACACATTTGCTCTAAAAAAGAATTAAATTATCAGTCAATATAATAATATAATAAATGTATATTACATTCTATTATTTGTAATTTACCTCATCTGGTTCTAATTCTCTTGAAAAAAAGGAATTAGTACACTTTCTAAAACATGAATCTGAGATTTGATTATAAAGCTTCAGAAAATCTCTAAACTGAAATTAAAAGAAAGCTAATTAATTATAATTTAAAATATATTTATTTTTACCTGTCAATATAGTATTGTTTATTCAAATAATAATTACATTTCTTATTTGATCCATTTCCAGTAATAATACTTGAATTAACCAAGTATGATTATTACTTTTAGAAAAAGAATTTTCAAAATAATGCAATACTTCTATTTTAACAATGTTTTTCCATAGTTGTGATATTCCCTTTTTTTACGTGCACATATTTTGTGCTTTATATGGCATATATACTATATTCCGTGATTTACTTAGCTACTATACATTTAAAGGTTAGGTTATAGCTGGATGATCATCAGGTAGAATAAACCTTCGTCCTTTAACTTGTAAATGTTTTTATTGACGAAAAGAAATGTTTTTTACAAAATTGTACTATCAATACTATCACAAAATTAGAACCTTATCTTAAAAACAATATATATTTACAATACCATCAATAAACCGAGAAGCATTACAACCAATCAAAATTAGACATATATTCTTGTCCAATTCT
>JAPYZA010003025.1:0-16037 GCA_030522685.1 Eupelmus azureus | reverse complement strand
GAGCGGGGATTTAAATGAATTTTTAAGAATTGTAAAAATTTAAAGGAAAAATCTTAAGATTTTATGATTCAAAGATATCAGACTTTTTTCTCAAATATAGACTTTTAGCTTTACAAAATTCAAATAATTTTATAATGACTCTTCTCATATTTACGTACTATTCAGGTCATCATCTCTGTCACTTTAGCGAGTAGAAACTATCTCTTTTGCACTATGAACTTTGGTTCTACTAATCAAACAAGAGAACTTTCTTTTTCTCAACCCTTCAAAGCTCGAGTTAACACAATTTCCAGCGCATGCGGGTAGGCGCCGCGCTCTGTAAGCTTATCTAGAAACGAGTAGGGCAATTCTAAACTAAACGACAAGCGCCGACCCTTACTAGATATAAGCTATCGGAATCGTTTTCGGACAAAGAAAGACTAAGCCAAGGCTAGTCATGTATTTCACGTACGTGTTGGATGGCAAGTCACGAGTCAAAGCGCCTTATACGCTTGACTTTTGGTACTTGAACTTTCTTTCGCTTCTGGCTCGTTGAAAGAGTCCAGTATCGGGTGCTTATCGTCGGGACCTTTTGTTAACGATAAATTCTTATCTTTCAAGGGTGCGTTCTTTCAATGCTGCGTACGTGCAGTGAGTAAATCAGATGATTCGTAAGTATGCTTGGTTTTGATCTTTCATACTTTTATTTATATGGTATATATTTTTGAATGGTGATAGTGGAAGAAGGTTTGTAAGTTACTGCAATACTAAAAGAAAATAAAAATTATTTTTGGTCAAATTTGTATCAAAATATACAGACTTGTTAACGTAAAATGAAATTGTTTTTAAAAATGTTCAGTTTTACTCCTTTTTATAGAAATTTTTAATTTTTAATTTTTTAATTTTTAAAAACAATTAATTGTTTTTTAGCATATGCTTTTTCGATTAAAAGAGCTTAAAATATGAAGCTTTCAATGCATTTTAAACAGTATACATGGTTTGCCAATCTATTAAGTAATGCTCAAAAATACATTTTATTTGTGCATGACGAAAATAATACTGTTGTTTCATTTTCTTTGTTGCATCATCATTGCATCATCATAAGCTAACAATCAACTAATATTCTCATCAGATCGCTTGCGTAACCAAACAAAAAACTCGCTCCCATTCTCCTAACTACCTAAACATCTCAGCGTAGCCTAAAAACCTAAATTCTCACTCTCGCGCTTCCAACCTGATCATCCGATCACTACCACCCATCCACCAACTCAACCATAACCAATCCACATACAAAGTCCTACGTAACTGCATCACAGACCAGCGAAGAAAAAAGCGCATTAGCGCCTATTCCGTGCGTGCCTGGTGGCAGCGGCTCCTTCATAATTAGCCCGGAAATTGTCTGCGGTAGCTCCATATAATAGGCAGCACGCGGACCTAGGAGTCACGCGTGACAAATTGCCCGGCGAGGCGCTTTCGTCTTCTCTGTGCGAGAAGCGCCGTAAGCTCGGAAGCTGCGCGCCATGGACCCGCGGCTAATCGCTCGGCTGACGGCCGAGCCTCCGGCGGATTTTGTGTCTTGATGAGGATAGGCTGCTTCGGAGGCCCCGGAAAGATAAGGGGGTGGCGCTCGGGGTTTTAGAGACGGATGGTCGTGCGGGGCTGGAGCGGCTTGGCTTTGGGTGCAGTGATGAAGATATTATGCAGATAAATGCTTTTAGTTCGGAATGGACGTGGGGAGGTTGTAGTGAATGTTATTGTAAGGTTGCTGGGTGGGTAAGTTTAGTTTGGGATAGTGGATTTTAACAGTTTTCATTTTGAGTGAAAATTTCATGTGTTGCATTGTGCCATTTTGCTTAGAGGTATCGTATCATTTAGTTTAGTAAATAGAATTATAGTAGCTAAATAATGTACATTGAGTTTATATAATATTAATTATAGTTAATTCAATGTTGCTACTTATAATTTTACTGTAAATGCAAATCCAAAATAACCATTAATATTTTATTATATCTCAAACAGTAACAACTACTGTACTTGTATGTGCAGTATTGTTTTCAAAATAGTATATTATTATGGATTACCAAAGATAATTTTGTTACATTTAGAAAGTATGTATCATATTTGACAAATAAACGTTAAATTAACAAAAATTATAAACACATAAATATATATTGTGGAAATGCCAGAAGGGAATTTGTAATTGTAAAATGTTACACGTGAGTTTGTAAGAAGTGGTCATTATCATCGTGTTGTAAATTAGAGTATAAAAAATTATAGCTGTTAGAGCTTCCAATCTCGTAACGCTGTAAATAAGTACCGTTTCAACCTGAAGAGATAGTGTACGTAACTTATTAGTTTCCTTGAAAATATTCTTAGAGGTATAAGTCAATATACTTCATTGAATAATTTTTACATTTTTTTATATTTCAATTTATCAAGAATAATAAAAATTATTTCATTTTTAAAAAATCGTGTCCAGTTACATTTTGTTAAGAACATTCCGACCCAAAAATACCGACTGAATCTACCTTCCCAAACCCATTTTAAATAATTCAAGCAGATACACCGTTAAACGTACGACCGAGCCAAAAAACTCATTCCACTTTCTCCCGCCTCGCCTATGCAAAGCACACACGAGCCCATCCAGGCCGGCGCATCTGCGCCGGGAAAGAGATAAAAAGCGCGCAAAAACACGCGCCAACGAAAGAGAAAGGTCCGCGCGCCGCATCACCGAATCCTCCCTCTTTCCAAAGACTTTTGAAAAATCCTCACTCTCCCTTATCCGCCAGATGCTCGCCCACCCGCTCTCTTTTCCTCTAACCTCTATCCCACCAATTACCTCTAATGAAGCGCACAAGTTCGCCACGCACACAGCTTAAAGTCGACGTAGCGCTGTATAGCTCTACAGTTGCACAGGGCGGCCCGCAGCGCGCAGCCTGACAAGCAAAAAGCAACGGCGGCGGCGGCAGCTGCAGCCTGTTGCGTGACCCCGACGATCAATATCGGTGCAGGCGCGCAGCGGCAGCAGCAGCTCGCACCGCCCTGTACATAGCTGCGCGCCTCCCCTGCGTCGCGCAGCGCGCACAGGAATATATTGGCCTGGCGCGCCGGGAGACACACACGCCCGGCTTTTTCTACTGAGAGCGCTGAACGGTGCGCGGCAGTTTCCACTGGCCAGCTGTACCCGGACCTTTTCTACTGCGGGACTGTGTCTATGTATACGTGTATGCGAGAGGACGGGGAGAAAGAAAGGGGCAGGGAGAAATCTCGTTGGCTTGTTTCGCTTGATTGGATCGACGGAACTGGAAAAGTCGACAACGAGTTTCCGTGTACTTTACGTTTGACTTCGATCCCGTGATTTTTTTTTTCGATTTTTTTTGGAGGACCTTTGACGGGGATTTCCGTTGAGGAACTTGCCGATACACGGGGGCCGCGAGGTGCGGGTAATTGAAGAGAGCATGATTTATGAAATGTTGGGATATTTTGCCAGCTTATTGGGCGGAAGTATTGGGAAAACAGTGGATTATTAGGAAACAATTTAGAAATTTTCTTATTCGTGTTTAGAAAAGTTTTCAATTGGAGCGATGAAAAAGTTTTTCAAACATATTTTGCTCTGTAACAATTTGTTGTATTTTATTGACAAACTCAATATACTGATTCATTTTAAAGAATCAATAAAATGTTA
This sequence comes from Eupelmus azureus, assembly GCA_030522685.1. Lineage (NCBI taxonomy): Eukaryota > Metazoa > Arthropoda > Insecta > Hymenoptera > Eupelmidae > Eupelmus > Eupelmus azureus. Next base: position 12,373 of record JAPYZA010003025.1, on the reverse strand, counting down.
TGTTCTCTAAACAATTTTGAAATAAAAGGTAAACAAAGTAGAAAATTTTTAAAATAATTTTTCAACGAATTGCAAAACTCGTTATCAGTTCTTTAAAAAACATCCATAAAATAAAATTGTATTTCCCACTATCCATATCAAAAAGTTTATAACCAAAAAACGAGAAACACATAGTAAAAAGCATCGTTCAATAAAAACTCGAAAAAAGAATCCAAAAAAACAGACCATTCCACGAAACAGCTCGAATACATCCCCTTTAATCCAGAATAACAAGCTCCAATGATTTCCGACTCGTGCGCAAGCCAACTTTCCTCGAACTTGAATTCTCGTATACGATCGCATTATGCGCGTCGGTTTTGCCAAAAAGCAGACGAGCACACTGGCAGAGCGCAATCGATGCCCTATCCCAATCCGGCTTTCGCGGTTTGCCAGCTCTCCATCCGGCGAATTATCCATCTAAGGTCGCGCCTTTAAAACTGGCTTACATTTTCGTCGGGATACGCCTACGCCTCGGCGCGATTCTCACTGGCGAAGTCGTCCTACATAGGCGAGGATAATTTATGTCGAGTGCGCGACTTTCCATTACAAAAGCTCGGCCTGGCTTCTGTAAATTAAAGCTGATGAAATAGAATATCGATTTTACGTAAGATCGTTACGTTTCCGCTCTTTATTCGGGGACTGGAAATAATTGAAGTGGGAGCTATTACCGCGCCTAATTTAATTTTCCACATTTCAAAATCAATTTTCGAGCGGAAGTGCGTTTTTCCAATTACGCAAAACGAGAGCCGTTCGCGCTCGTTTTTTTTCCGCCCGTAAAATTCCAAATCAAAACTAATTTAAAATATTTTCCGGAACCCATAGGGTAAAAAGTGCATTAAATTTCAATGCCCCGGCTACAATCTATTTCAAAATTAAAGGATAACAGTGGCCTACTCGACTCGCTCCGCGCGCCAACACAGCCGCCACTCACCCACACTCGCAGCCGGGCTTTCACGTCTGTGAAAACGTATAGTTCCAGGTCGTACTACCAGGCAGAGAGTAGAGCCACGAGATCTGGTATATAGCTATACGCTCGTCCGGCTATATAGACGTAGCGGGGCGCGCACTTTTCCGTCTCTCTACATTCTTCCCGCGGAGCTCTCTTTATTCCAGCCTCATTTTCTTCCTCCGCCGCGCGAGTCGATTTCGGGGCTAAGGTCGTTTTTAATTGGCAAAAGCTCCTCTCCGCTCGGCGCGTATTTGCGGTTCCATTACCGCCGGGCTCGGAAAACTCGGTCTCTCTCTCTTTCTCCTCCTCTCCCTCTCTCTCTCTTTCACTTGCAGGAAACGACTTAGAAAAGAGGGGAGAGGAAAGGGGAAGGAGCGAATTACAGGGACCTTCGGAGATTAGAAAGTAGCCTCGGCGCGAATTTCATTAAACTTTCGTTATATGCGCCCCTGTGGGCAGAGCGCCATCGGCTAATGAACGTTATTACGCGATGATCCTTTTATGCATCTCGTAGCCTGGCTCTCTCTCTCTCTCTCTCTCTCTCTCTCTCTCTCTCTCTCTCTCTCCTTGTTCCCTTTTGACCTACACTCAAGCGCTGCTGGCCGAGGCATTGCGAAGAGAGAGAGAGAGAGAAAGAAGAATTAGACGGAAACTACGAGGATGCACCAGCTCGAAAAGGAGAAAGAAGTGCCTGCTGCGCTGTGTTTTGTGTGGAGAATTATTTGGGGGTTTTCGTTCTTTGTAAAATATTAAAGCTGGTCGGGTGGTGTAGTAAACTTATGTTTGTGTTTTTTCTAATGGGAGGTTTTACGTTGAATAAAGGTTTTGCAGTAAATTTTTTTGTTTTTAATTTAGAGTGGATAAAATATTATTTTGGTAAGTTAAACAATCAATATTAAGATTAACTTTTTAATTATAATATATTTATAATCACATATTTATTATTACAAAAGTTCAAAGACGCAAATCCACCTAAATGTAGCCTAAGCCCTTCTTTAGCATTGTAAATTCAGATTTAATGCAAATAACAGCCTGGTCAAGTTCTAAAACGAATAGAAAATAAAAAAATATTATCACAGCTAACGCATGTAAATTTAATCAGTCAGCGCCCCTTAATGAGCGGCCGACGAAAATTGCCGGCTTATACAGCGATAATTAAAGCCCGCAAAAGATTTAATTTCTCCGCAAGACTTTAAAAGTTCGAAAACTCCCGGGCACGATCTTTCAAACTTATCGAAACTACATTTCCAACCAACAATCCAGACCCCCCACGCCAACCGAAATCTCGCATCTCACATCCGACCAACGATTATATCCCCCTCATCGCACTTCAATCACGACAAGCGCATTTTACGAATAGTTTTATACCCTTCTCACAGCCGTAAACTAAAAAAGGGCAGCATTGGCCAGCAGCACGAGCGAGTATCTGCAATTGCATTTTTATCTGATGGCCTAAGGAACGCCGAGGTTACATAACGCTCCCGGAATGTGTTTTCTTTCCGTCGTTCTCGTGTTTTTTTCCTGCTCTATTTATCCTCTTAAGAAGGATTATCCGCCGACGGAGGCCCTCGAACGTAACGCAGGAGAAGGAGAGCGAGCTTTCTCTGGCTATTATTATTTTTTTCTTTTCTCAAGGAGCTCAAGAAGCCACGCGAATGCGAGGAACAATGTTCGACTCGTTTTACGTCGCCGTCGTCGTTTCCTCGAGTTCGACTCGAGTGCAGGGAAGCGTGCGAAAATGTAGTGGAGGGAAAAAGCTAAATTGAGGAGAGCTGCTTTGTGCTAACAAGTGGATGATTTTCTGGTGAACGTGCAATGTTTGTGCATTGATTTGGGTTGTTTGTACGGATTGTGGTAGTTTTAGCCGATTTTGATTCATGGAGCGATGATTAGTTATTCGTTTGTTTTATTACTAAAGTTATTGTTGTTTAGTTTTGTGGACGCGGAAAGCTGAAATAGCGAATTCATTGTTGTTTTGAGTTTTAAATATTACTGATAGAGCTATGAAAATGTGAAAATATAATTAAAATTTAAAGTATATACTTTTTGATCTGGCCGAGAGTGATTGTTTATTAATTTTATATTAATCATTTGGTTAAAGTCTAAATGATGTATGTGCTAAAATTTATGTAAATTTTAATCCTGTGTATAAATGCATTTTGTCGTATTCATGTATTCATAATGACGCATTTATGCAAATAAATACTCATTAAAATTAGTTTCATTACACATTTATATATCTTTAAAGTTTAGATCATTTAAATTTACATACTGAAACTTTGTATGTACAAAATAAACGAGTTATACAAACTGTTTAAAATTTTGGCATGGGGCGATTGTCAAACATGTAATTTCTTGATTACAAAGATTCCCCATGGAATAAAACGCTAGAATGAGACTATTCATCCCAACATTAAAAACTTAAAAAAAAATCTAAAAACGAATGCCTCGTTACCATACACACAAAATTCAAACTTCTCCACCCGCAAGCAACCAAAGTAGTTCGAAAAAAGGATCGAACGCTCCTGAAGGAACACCACTTCCGAACTGACAGGAAAGTTTTTAAACAGTGTCCCGCGATCGGGCGGGCAGTTCGACAACTGTTATCGCGCCTTACGAGGCGATAAAATCTGCGCGTTCTTTTCGCCCTCTGGCCAGGGGCCATTAGCGTGTTTAGCCTTTTTTAATGGGACCGTAGTCGCAGGCGGCCACCGGGCTTTTATTGCGCCGCCGCCTGCAGCTAGTAAGTAATTGCTTTACACTGCATAAAGGGAGCCGCGCGCCGTCACCGCGGGCACCCGGAATACCGAATTAACTTTATTACGCGCTTCATTAAAGTTTCTAAGCGCTTCGTCAAAAAATAAAGGGGAAAAAGCTTGTTATCGGGGGCAGTTTGGGTTATTGGGGGTAATTGAGGTTGCGATCGATGGTTCTGGATTATGGGAGTTTGATAATTAGATATGCGCGCGCGAAAGTGATGAGAGGTAGAAAAATACGCTGGCGAGGGTAGTTAAAAATTAATGCTCTCCGCGGTACAGTGCGAAACTTCTGGGCTTTACGAGCGAAATTATGAATCGTATTTTTCAATTATGTCGGCACTTATTAAAGACATTATTTGTAGATTTTCATTAGGGTATTCATTAACTTCTTCTTATAGAGATTTATCGCTCTGAATTCTTGGATCTCGCATTATTTTTTTTTCCATTACTTCTACTGATGTACTGATGATATTATCAAGATTTAATTATTCATACTGCAAAATTGAAAAACTATGTTTATTCTTGCTTATTTTCTTTTCGTTTTATCATTTACATTTTTGAATAATCGATGCGCAATATTTATTCAACAACGCTAGTGAACCGTAGCTAAAAACAGAACATCATACTTTAAAAACTCAATTTTAAATGAAAAAATCACTATTCCTTAGACGAATAAATCCAACAACCACCTACCTTCTACCGTTACAACGCATCGCTGCGCAACTAACTATTGATGGATGATTTCTGCCGCTTGGGCCGTCATGCGATCATTCAGGAACCGCGCATATCCAGCTTATACACGTACCATACAGATACATACGCGATGGAAATAAAGCATCAATATACATCCTCGCTTTCCGCATGATCGAAATTAATAATCCAGCCCGTGCGCACCGCGCGTCCGCAAACAAAGAAGAAAATCAATTTCCCGCCGATGTATCCAGTGACTTGCACCGCTGCTCGATATGCATTACTTCAGCCGCGCGCAGCTCAACTTTTCTACGGCTCGCGATTTTTCGTCCTACGTGGCGCCAGCGCGCGCATGCGAGCTGTAAGGTCAAAGACGTGTGCCGAGGTAATATTGCCGCGATACTCCGGCTTTCTCTCTTGGCTGATGCCTGCTCCGGAGCCCTGCTGAGAGAGGTCCCTTTCTGCCTTTTATGCGTCACGTACGTATCTTTATCCCCTTATTTTTATGCGATTTCTTTGACGCGACTTTCTTGGAGTTCGCTGAGATGTTTGTTTTAACATTATTCGGTGTTATGTATAGAGTACGATCATTTGATTAATGTGAATAAATTGTGATGTTTTAGGGGAAAAAATTATTTTTTGTCCGTCAGTTGATTTTCTTTTATATATATTAGTTTTACAATTTTTGCCGAAGGGGGTGGTGTACATATTTTACTAGATTTCAGTTAGCTTTTTGTCCTCTCAACTTTTATTTTTGGATTTTATTCGTCCATTTTGATCAGTAAAATTTTAAACCTTCACTTGTTTTTAGATACTGTTTTTGTTGAATTTTTCATGAAAATCTTAAATTTTATTATTAACCTTAATTTCTTTTGTAAAAGGCATTTGTCAACAATTTTTCTCTTCTTTTGATATTCATTTTGTTCTTTTACTTTAATACTCTGAAAATGCAGATGCTTTTACTCCTTTATTATATCAAGGTTTTATTCCTTATTTAATTTGTTCATTTTTACATTTTTCTTTCACGCTCTCGAGCTTTAAAGTTCTTCTCTTTTTCATTTAACTCTCAACCTCTCGCTTTTATCTCCACCTCAATATTTTTAACTTTTTCATATTCCTTTCTACACTTCTTACTTCATCCGTCATACTGAATTACATATCTTAACCCAATCAAGAATTCCACCTGATTCTCACGCATTGACTGGCATGCCAATACTAAAAAATTAAATCCGCGATAACCTCTTCGATATAAAAAATTCAACTTCCTTAACTGCTCTATCTCACTGCCGACTGTCCAGTCCCATTCGTCCAAACACCACCTATCTTCCTGCCACTCTCCTCTAATTTTCATTTCTGCCCTAACCGGCATTTTCTCGTCGTCCCACTCTCTATCCCCGAAGTGCATCGATGCGGAATTACCCGCTTGCAAGGCAACTTTGGACCAACTGCACTTTCTCTCGACCTTTCACGTACATACCTACTCCATATACGTATATGCATCCTCCGGGCTACTTTACGCTCGAAAGGCGAGCTCACAATGGGATCGGATATCTTTACCTCCTTCCGCGTTCAATGCATGCGCATCCATTTTATACGTAACTGCCAGCGCCTCGCGGTAAGCGATCGAGTCGTCGACGACTCGCCGGGGACGCGACTACTTTTAGCTGAAGTTTTCGATGAAGATGTCGGGATGGCTGGGGTTGAGCGGTTTTCGATCGATTTTTATTTTTTTGGTATCGGGGGGTTCGGATTTTAGTGGACAATTCGGGTTCGGAATTTCTGACTTTTTTTAGTATTCTTTTAGATGGATAAGGGAAGAATGGTTGAGCTTCTTTTCGCGATGGTTTTTGATTTCCTAAGAGCGGTGGACCATAACAGTGTTGAAAAGAATCGTAAAGTGACTGGAGAAGAAAGCCTTTTTGCATTGTTTATTATTCCATCTACTCAAACAAAACGTTATAATACAATCAATTCTATCAATTAACAATTTTAACAATAGACATCTCCGTTACAAACAAATCCAGTTATTCTACCCCCCACCTTTATTAAAATGTTTATTCAGCGACATTCCACTCAGCGCTCGGAGCGCAACAAAACTTTCAGCAGTATAAGCCCCGGCGACGCAGTAAAAAGTTGCGAAGCGAGTCCTCATAACTGCGCTAAGCATTTATCCGGCGAATCGAAGCAGTCAGCGTGGAAAGGGGGGACCAGCTAGTTTCCTCCGCCATATTTTTTCTTAATCTCCGTCACTTTTTTCTTACTCGCTAAAACGTCGAAGCGCGAACTGTGCCGCGCCCCGGCTGACTTAACGCTGGCGGAAAAAGGCGGCGTGATTTGCGCGCTTTCGCGCGCGAACTTGCGCACGGAGCCACCTGCCACGGGGCGAGCGAGCGCGGAAGAGAGAGAGAGAGAGAGAGAGAGAGAGAGAGAGGAAAAAGTGGGGAAACGAGGATAAAGGAGGGAGAAAGAAAATGAGAAATAGTCGACTCGGAGGGATAACGGGTGATTACGAAGAGCCGGGGCGTTGTATAAATAAGATTACCAACTTCGCTCCGAGAGCGTTCGGAGAGAGAGAGAGAGAGAGAGAGAGAGAGTAGAGCGCGGAGCGAGACTCGAAAGTTGACGGCCGGTTCAGCTCTGATAATCTGTTTAGGGTTGTAAAAATGATTTTCTCTTTTATTTACATTAAATGTCTTTTGCTGGAATTTGATTAAACGACTTTGAAGCCTCGAGGAAAATTGTTGCTCGCTGTGGATAAGTTAGTTTTCGTGCTGACATAATTTTCATTGAAAGATGTACCCGTTTAATAATTATATTTTGTTGTTAAAAAAACGTCTAGTTTTCTATGCAATCAAAAAGTATAACATTTTTTTTTAAATAATTTTTTTACACCGAGTGAGTAATAATTTTATTTTATGTATTCAAACAATTCTTTTTATTTATCTTTATTTATTTTTTTAAATAAATTTAAAAGTAAATATATATAATTGAATGTATATACATTCATTGAGTATTCAACTAAAATTAACGCTTAGAACGACTAAATCAACAGCATTGTAAAAACTTACTAAATAATAAAGTTGTAAACATCGCCGAGAAAACAGTTTTATTCAGAAACATACGCCTTTACAACGTCGATTTTGTACATTCGCGACATGTACGCAGCGAACCGCGCCCAGCTTGAATTTCGCGCTCCGTCTGCTAGGAGGCAAGTTTAGTTAGCCTGTAATCCTATACCAGGAAAAAGCTCGACTAGCCCAGTTACATAGGCGGCTCACATTGGAGCTCCATGGCATTCTGTATTATGAAAAGATATTAGCCATCGATCGGTCATTTTATGTAAAATTACATAGGGAATACTCGTCGGTCAGTAGAGTGGGAATAGAACTTTGGTTGTGATATTACTAGGGAAGTTAGAAGTATAGATTAGGAAATTGAATTTTTACCTTTAAATGTGAGTGTCGATTCAAATAGTGCCAATAATACTTCTATTTCTACTGCAGTCATTTCCGTTCTAATAGAATCAGAATAATTTTTTGCACCTTATCGTATCACGTGATGTTATTGATTTTTTTCATTCTAACGTTCGTGCCCTCTCTGTGGATGCTCAAGAGATTTAAAAATCCTTCGGGATAACTCGATGATTTTTCAAAAGTAAAAGCAAGTCAATTGAAACAAATCCATAAATTCATCCTAATCCGCTTCAAGTCAAAAAAATTTGCAACACCGCACCCAAAACCTTTCTCCAATCCTCAAATAAAGCCATCACAAGCCTCCCAAACACACCGTGTGAAATAATTATCTCCGCCATCCCGTACCCCCCTCCAACAATTGCTTCATCACTCTCTGAGAGCTCCTCCCTTTATCTCGGTCGCACGTTTATTTCGTTATCGCTCGCCGCAAGCTCACGTACAGCTTCATCTCGGCGCGCGCGCGCTCGCTCATTGACGATCGCGTAAGGCAATATAGCTCTGTCTCTCCCTCACTCCCGCGATAATGCGAGACTCGAGTACGTACATTATCTCTAATAAAGGATCAAGACAGAGAAGGATGGCCGCGCAGCGCCGATATAATGCATGGGAGAGAGTGAGAGAGAGAGGCGGAGGGATGGAGGCGTGGTACAAAAGATCGAGCTGACGCTTGCGGATGATTCATGCATGATTGGCCGTGAGTGCAGTAACGGGGGGGGAGAGGCAAATTCGACGTCGTGTTTTGTGATTAGGTTGTAAGATGGATTTTCGTGGATTGCGACTGATAGAGGGAGGTTTGTGTATATCGCTGGCTTTTGAGGAGCGAGTTGATGAGTTGCGTTTTGGTTGATCGTGGATATGGTTTAAGTAGAAAGCGGATGGGTTTGGTCAGCCGCGAGAAATTAATGATGAGAATGAGCAGGGGCTTGTATGGTTCGGTATTTTTTTGCTCAGTGAATTGAATAAAATGTATGCTTAAGGAAATAGGTTATCGAGAAATTAAAGCTTTTGAATTCCTGCAAAGTGATATCCGATAGCCCGGATAACATGAGATTTAAATAACGCGCTGTAGGCGGCTATCGATCGGGGTTACATTCATTATTTCGAGATTTCATTAATTCGTAAAATACAATTAGCCGAGTAAAAAGAGCCCGGAGAGCCGTTAAGCCACGTACGTGCAATTTGAGCACCTACATATAACCCTCAATTTTAAAGCGAGCTGAAAATTTAAAAAACCCGAAGAATTAAAAGCACCGAAAAACCGGCAAAAATCAACCCACCCCTCAACCCAAAAAAAATGAATCTCCACACAAAAAAGAAACAACAGACGGCGGTAAATTAGTGACGCGAACGGTGCCGAATTCCTACCCCGCAGCTGGGAAGCTCCGGCACAGCAGCACCTCTATATAAGACCAGCGCTCTCCCGTTCGACCGACGAGAGGGCGGAGGGGGGTACTGTGCGCGCGTGACCTGCAGCAGGAGCTGTAACGAGCGAGAGAGACAGCAAGCGCATACTGGCAAGAGAGAGTGAGAGAGAGCGAACTGCAGCAGCAGCAGCTCGGGAGGCTGGCGGCGCGCTACCAGGTGGCAGGTTGCGCTTGCGCTGCGTATCGATTTCTTGCGAATCTAGCCGGGGGTTCGCGCGCGCGCTATCTCTCTGGCTGTATATAGGAGGCGAGCCGGAGCGCGCTCCTGGCTGGGGGAGAGAGAGAGCGAGAGGACCGATAGAGCGAGCCGCTTGTGTTGTCGGCCAAGAACTTGCATGATGCGAGAGAGAGAGAGAGAGAGAGAGGGGGAGAGAGCCGGCGAGAGCGCGAAAAATCTATAACTTTTCTCATTACTTTCGCCGGCGGGGCCCGGCAATTTTTCTTCCGCTTGTATGGGAGATGGTCTCTATGCAGCGGCTTGATGCTTCTTTTTTTCTTGGTTCTTTTTTTAAGTGGAGTGCCGGTCGAAGAACGCCGCGCGGAGTCTGCTTTCGTAAATCATCGCGCGATCCGCAAGTTCGGAGAGGTTCACGCGTGCGCTCTTTTAGAGCGGCGATTTTTGTAGCTGGTGTACGGGAGCTTGTGCAAATGCAAGCTCGGGATTTTAGGGCGCGTGTTTTTTTTCGGATTGGTGTTTGCAGGTGGAGAGGGTTTGGCTGGTTTTAAAATGGGAGTAAACGCGGCTGTGTTTGATTTTGGGAGGATTGTTGGAACGGGATTAAGAATTGTTTGCTTTCAAAGTTGCATGTAGATTCGTTAAGGGTGTTTTTGTCAGTAGATTTTTTAGAAGGGCAGTTAATTCAAGTTTGATAAGAATGGTTGTAGTTGTTAATTAAGGTTCATGGGAAAAAATGTTGGGTAAATTTTTGGTGAAATATTTTAGTTGAACAAGTAAGAAAAATCTCATCCATACAAAAATATGACGTTTTTCTTACATAATTAAATCAAAGAATAAAATTCTATGCGGTGTTAAAATTTATATGTATAAATACAGTGTTTAATTTAACCAAATATTTGTAGTAAATTTACCGCTATTTTTACGTAAGCGAAGTTTTTCATTTAAAGCAGTAGAGAATTACGTAAATATTACGATAAATTTTTACAATTTTCTCTTCCTCTAATTCAGCTAGATATACGTATAATTTTCGTTAAATACGGAAAAAAAGACGAAAAAGATTTAACTGAATATCGTTTGGAGCTTGCAACTGAGGAACTGTAACTAATTCAAAGCTCTCGTTGAGAGCGATAAAATGTATAATTAGAGTTTTTAGCTTTTACTGAAATAAAAAGATTTTAGAACAATGAATTATTTCATAATGAAATTTTTAAAATGTTTAATTTAAAAAAAAAACGAGCTCGCAATTTACTGGTAAAAATATTTAATTTTGTAAAAATTGTATTTCCCAACTTTTCTAAATCCAAACTATCACTCAATTAACATTCTTTTATATTTTCTTTTACGCATAGGCATTAATACCAACTGCATAATTTCGTCGACCTATACAATAAGAGGATTCATCGAATTTCGGATGGTCTCCAGAGCCCATGCATTGCTTATCGATTTAAGTGCACCGGCATACCCTTATCGTACCGTTATCATACAAAATCGGATCGTTTAACTGCCTTCATATCCAACATCACCATTTCCCATACCCTTTATTCTTATCTCTGCGTTTCTCGAATTTTACTCTCGGCTAGCTGTATTCAAAACCTTTCCAGACACTGAAATTATTATTCTACGACCTTCTTCTCTCTTTCTTTCTATCTCTCGCTTTAGCGAGCTCGCAGCAGAGAGAGCGCCTACTCGGATCGATGACGAGGCACAAACGAGAGGAGCCGGATCTTAATTAATCTTACGGCATATAATTATAATGTTCGTACGTGCATATATATAGGGTATAAAGTTGCCGGCGGACGAGCTCGGCTCGATGCTCGCGGCTGCGCAGGTAGAAGCGCAAGGCGCGAGTTGTTACACGGGATACAGCTCCTCGTTACACGTACTTTTTTCTCTTAACATTTTGGCTCGTTGTAAAATTAAATAATATTTTTATCAAGAGATGTTAAGAAATATGAAAAAATTGTTTTAAAAAAGTTACTTTGAAAGATGGATTTGTAAAAATAATGAGATTCCTGGATTTACGGTCGGATGAATTTTTGTTTTAAAATACCTAGTAATAATCCGTTATTTTGTATCCATTATTTAGTATTTTAAATTCTGCGCAAAAATTTCAAATGAATTAACAAAGTTTCTTTTGCCGTCCAACGCTATTACAGATTTTATATTTTCCAGAAAAAAAACAGTGCCCCAACATCAAACACATTAAAAGCAACTCTACCTTTCTCCCCGTCAGCCATAAATCGAAGAGCCAGAATCCACACGACATCATTAATTTTCAATGCCCTTATAACACAACGAGAAAATTCGATCTCCGAGGCTCAATCACCTCCCAGAGTCACCATGAATTATTGAAAAACCACGGGAGGTCAAACGCGGGGAATCGGATGGTCCAAGACGCGAAACCAAAGCAAACCAACTTCCCAAGCGGGGGAAAAAAGCGGCCGAGAAATTCGCGAGTTTACCGTGTAAATACGTCGATCGCTCGGTCTCTACGCGCTGGGAAAGAGAAAGAGCGGCAAAGGTCGAAAGTGAAAGAGAGAGAGAGAGAAGCGAGACAGTGCAGCAGGAGAGGGCACTCAGGTGCATTTAATTATTCGTTCCGAAGAGCGCTTCTATCGGGCCGGCTGCGTATATATGTATGCGCTCGCGCGGAGCTCTACCCTGAAGCTTTGGAAATTAAACGGGAAAACAGCGTATCCGCGCGTGTAATGGATCGCCAGCTAACGATTTTACCCGCTCGGCCAGAAATTGAGCTCGCGCTGACGTGGAGGTGCTGTTTTCTTTAATGTCGCGGGGAGTGGATGGGAAAATTAGCGGTGATTCACGAGGAAAGAAGTTAGGGGGTGTTTGAGTTTTGTCGT